>VOQJ01034137.1:2470-16348 GCA_015052665.1 Apistogramma diplotaenia | reverse complement strand
CTCAACTCTAGTACGTGAGTAAAAGTACTGATACTCATGGTCAAATCTTACTCAGCTACAAGTAAAAGTTGCACAGTCAAAAGTTTACTCAAGTTAAAGTACTGAAGTATTTACTTTTAAAATACTTAAGTATTCAAAAGTACAAATTATATTTTCTAATATCAGTACATTGCTGTACTGTTTTCTGAGTGTTTTTATAGAACCTTGTAACTTGCTGAAACCACCTGATCATGTATTGACATGTGGAACCACTCTGCAACAACAGTGCATCTAAACAGCTATGTTGATCCGTTGGTATCTTTTGAAAACTGCTTCCATCATGTTACATACAGAACACCGGCCCCTCAGTTACCAGTGCCCGCCTCTCAATCAGATCAGTAGCTTCATAATGGATATAACCTTCTGCGACAAGGAAGCAGCCACTGGGTGCAATATTCGTAATTTTTGTACTGAAACCGCGCCATAGCTTCGCTCTCACTTGTCATTTCAACTCAGCTCAAGTCACCGATGACATAATTCCAAGTGTGAGCGGCAACTGTGATTGGTTCACCTTCGTGTGAAGCGCCCAGCGTGCGGCCAATTGCATTTCAGTAGAGAAAAAGAGCAACAACAGACTATAAAGCTATTCTGAGCCAAAAGGAACGAGTAACGGCAGCTTCCTAGAAATGTAGTGGAGTGAAAGTCATAAGTTCCCCCAAAAATAAATACTCAAGTAGAGTAAAAATACTCAAAAAATTTACTTAAGTACAGTGCTCAATTAAATGTACTCCGTTACTGTCCACCACTGCCCACGGCCCACAGAATCTTTAATGTTCAGATTCACACCAAAGACGCATTTATTAAAAAGCTTGAATTATGGCCATGGACAATGGGACCTGTGTGTTTGGAGAGTGACACGTTTGTTAAAATCAGCTGAAATATCTGCAGAGTAAAGGCTGGACTGCTCCGTCTGTATGGTCGTTCTCAGAGGAGAACACAGGATAAGTAATTTGGAGAGAAGATGCAATTTGTATGCTGCAGTAGACAGAAACAATGTAATTTCAGTTCAACTTTCAGAAAAGATCACTCATCAATCATTGTGCCTAAAGTGGAGGTTCTCAAAACCACAAAGGGTGTTTTGGAAGTTACATGGGGATCACATAGATGATTGTTAACCTGTCTGGAGTGTAGTTGGCAACAATTTTAAGGCTAGAAAACTATTCATAGAAGAGCAGAGCCATTACAGGAAATTGCTCCCAATTTGGCAACCAGTGACTTACTTACCAGTACCTAATAATTTAAAAGTCTTCACCAAAGTCGGCCTGTGTGAGAGGATTTGTAAGCAAACTCGGCTCGACTACGAAGCGCAGCGCCATCCAAAGTGTTGGCAGCGAGAGAGTGTAGACAGTTAGTTAATTGCCAAACACGGTAGGCTGGACAGCTGTGTGTGTTAGCTTGATGGCTGCTGTCACAACACCATTCATCAAACTCAACAGCTCACCCAGGAACAACGAGAGAGAGGGGCAGAGACACGGAGGGAAGGAGAGAAGCTATTTCCACTCTGTGATGCCAAGGCGAAAGGCTATCTTGGCTGGCAAATGAGAAGCTCATTCACTGAGCCTCCCCGCGAGCCTCGGTGTTGCGCTGGCAGAAAGACCTCAGAGAGGCAGTAATTGTGTCACACACCCCCAGAGGAACATTTTGCTCCTCATAATGTTCTTTGTGTTGTCACATCAATCTTGTTACTTGGACTTGTGGAGATTTCTTGTAGCCTCTCCTGGGATTAATGGGTAGCAAAGGAATAAATCTGTATATACACATCATCCCGCCCAGTTTGACAATAACGAGAAAAGTCAGAATCTCAGAAAAGATAAAAACAGTTTGGATCCGGAGAAGGTTGGAACATCCTGTACATGCTCACACATCATTCACTCTAACAACCAGCTTTCCAATCACTGTAACACGAGAGGAAACAAATCCTGCTGAATCCTGGTGTTTCAAAGCATTTGTCTTCAGTTCTTGTGTCGCTACAACTCTGCAGTTTTACAGATGGTAGAGAAACACATTTCTGCAGTCATAAGTGTCCTTCATTGCATGGCTTTTCATTTGTTTACTTTTTTATCCTTTGCATACCTCTAAATTTGCAGTGTTGTGCAAAAATCTAGTCACCCTTCATTTCTTTATGTTTCGCCTCCGAGGACAGACTTGTTTTCAATGATCTTAGTCTGCATATGAATCCACAGAGCAGGGATACTCAATCCAGGTCCTCGAGGGCCGGTGTCCTGCAGCTTTTGGATGCAACCCTGCTTAAACACACCTGAGTCAAACAATTAAGTCATTAGCAGGACTGTGGAGAACTTAACTGCATACTGAGGAGTTCATTCAGCCATTTGATTCAGGTGTGTTGCAGCAGGGTTGCAGGACACCGGCCCTCAAAGGCCCTGGATTGAGTATCCCTGCCGTAGAGGATTAAATACGGGAAGCAGTGAAAGTGCTCAGTGCTCCAGCAGCATAACGAAGGGATGTTTCAGGGTCACCTGTTCCCAGCCCTGAATATAAGCTTCATCATAGAAGAAAGCCTCAAAGACTTAATTCTTACAATTAGATACATTTTCCATATCCCAGACTAGAAATGGGAGCTGGATCCACAGGAAAGGAGCATTGCCTCCCATTTTACTTAAAATATACAAGTAATACAGAGATCAGTAGCCGTGTTAACATCAAACTGCAAACATCAGTGCAGACTTTCTTCCAGAGCACACCATACATTTTTAGTCTGCGTGTCACGGGGAGCATTAATTCATATTTATACTGGAAAGTTATGATAGCCACATTTTATTGAAGAGCACAAACCGTTTAAAAAAACAAACTTTCTACTTTAACTGCTTTAACTCCCAAGTAAAGCTCTTTAATAATGCATCAGAGGAAAGCTGTTTTTGGAAGCCTTCAGCTCTGCTTCGCACCACCACCACAACTTTGATTTAGCAAGTGATAACAACCTCACACTGCCAACGAAATCAGATGATGACGAAATTAGATTTATGAGACAGATTGCACCGAGGCAACTTTCAAGTCCCTGCATGCTGTTTGACAGACAAGTTTAAAGCTAGGAAATTAATCTAAAAACTTTATTTAAGAAATGTTGAGTGTAAACACGCTTCATTTGCAGTTCACGCTGGAGGCCAGAAAGTCTCACCTGTGGGCGCGAGCAGCTGGCTGGCCTGAGTGGAACCGAGCTGATGAGAACAAGTTCTGTGGAATCAAACTGAGGCATGAAACAATACGTGCGAGGCTTGGGAGAAGGTGTTGGGCCTGCCTGAGATCCAAATAAGTGAAGTGCGTGTGTTCTCACTTCAAATCTTTTCAGGATTCATTTACCTTCAAAATGTGACCCACCCACAGGTCGCAGTTGAGATATTTTTGAATTTTGTGAGGTATAAATGCAAACAGAAACACGCCTGCAGGACTAAAAAATGAGTGATTCAAAAAGAAAAAGATTTTACTGTAAGTGGCCTAGTTTTTCTGAAATATCCAGAGTACGTGTCCCTGAAGTGTTGCTCAATAACACCAAAGTTGAGTCTAGTGTCTGTGTGACTGTCTGTAAATGTGTGCGTGTTGTTCTGTTGGGCTCCTGCAGAAATATTGTTGTTATTCTTACCACCAAAGCCAAGAGCAGATAGCCTGTCAAAACAAGCGATCCAACTTCCGACCGATGGGGAGACGGCTTTCCGAACGGATGCAGTTGGGTTGCTTGTTATTGTCCTCTGTGGAATGCCTGCAAATAAAGTTTTTGTTTTTGGAACGTGGATCTCAGGGAAGTGAAAAACCATGACAGATTACAACACAAGCTTTCACTCTTCAACTTTATCGACCATCATATTTGTGACATATTTTAAGAGATCCCTCACTGCAAGTGCACATTTCCATGCGGTGCCCACTAGTGTGAATGCAGAACGAGTCATTAACCAGCTTTACTCAGACCCAGGTGGGTTCGTGCGCTGATCAAAGTCATGGGATGGGGCTGATGGGAGGACAGCAGCATGGTGGTGGAATCGGGGTCCTCATTTAAATTCAGGATCGCTGCCATGCATTTACAAGGCTTTGATTAACAGCTGGGGTACCTTGGCACCATCGTCAGCCCCTCAAGGTGTGGCAATGTTTTGTAGTCTCTTCTGCCAAATGCAATGAGGTGCCTGCTTTTGAAGTTCTAATCATACAAGCATCTGCTCAGGTTTTATTTATTGGCTTTATTTAAATCACTGGTTCAACTGCAGGTTTCCAGCTCTGGAAATGAGTATGAAAAGGTTTGCACTACACTGTAATAACATGCCAATCACAATACTCCAACACCCTTAAGCATACCCCGTTTTATTGTCTGATTTTACTGACTTTACTTTAAATGGGATCATAACTTAAAACATACCATCCATCCACTCGTCTGTCCAATTCCTGCCGCTTATCCCAGCTCCTGCAGCTGTCCCGGAGAGGAAACTGAGATGGTACCAAGCCAGCTGAGAGCTATAATCTCTCCAGCACGTCCTGGGTTTGCTGCGGGGCCTCCACCTGGTAGGACATGCTCAAAACACCTCACCTGCTTTTCACCCAGGAGGCATCCTGGTCAGGTGCCCGAACCATGTGGAAGAGTTGCGGCTCTACTCTGAATGCCTCCCGAGTGTCGGAGCTCCTCACCAAATGTCTAAGGGAGAACCGAGGCGCCCCACAGAAATAAGTTTGCTTTCACTGAGATTTTGAGGTTGCCATGGAGGCCATAAACTCATCAGGAAAGGGGGTCATAAGGACCGAGTAACAAGGTTTTAAAAAATTAAACCTTCGCAGTCTGGTATTTGATGTATCTGTGTATGTTGCAGTTATTTTGGAAAACAGTGCTCCTTGGATGATATTTCTGCATGCGTGTAGGAGAGAATAGTTTTCCTGTACATGAAAAAAGACAAACATCCCCAGGCCCACATATGGGCTGCTCATCTCTTTCTTCCATCTTGCCAAAGTCTGGGGCGTTGCTGGAGAGGAGATGGATTCGCTGCTCTTACAACTAATCCCTCGAGGCCTGTTGGTCCCTTCACTATCACCGCTGCTTTGACAGATAGCACTGGCCCTAAACCAGATACACTTTAACTGTCCCTCTGCTGCCTGCTTATTATCTCCTTTTTGGAGCTACGCCGGACACCATTGAAGGCTCTGCCAGAGTGTAATTGAATAAATGCACAGGGTGTACAACACAGAGAAGCCTCTAGCTGACATATAGCTGTCGAGGGTTTCTCCAAAGCATGTGAAGCATGAGACGAGTTGCTCCAATAGATTATGTGAAGCTATAAAATCCCACTCAGTGCGCTTGTCCGTGCTCATTCACGACGTCTAGCGCCGTCACGGCGTCGGATCAGAGTTGCAGCCGCGGGCGGTTTCGCCTTTTTTCCAGCGCTAATCAGTGTTAAGTTCAAGAGTTTACTGAAATTAAAAAAGATTTTTAATAGGGCTGTTGAAAGTTTCTTGATATTTAAACTCAGCACAGTTAAGACTGAAAGCACAATGATCTCATTGTTTTATGTAGGTTATCGCACGGATTAAGAAAGAACAACATTTTAAAAACTTGAAGCTAAACTTGGATTTGCCCAGACTTTTACAACTTGTTGGCTTAGTCTCACACATGTGTCAGTCTTTGAAGCTTACATTCCATTATTTTAACTCCTCCCGCGTTATTAGCGAATGACTGCTTTATTATCATGGATTTCCCCCCCATGCTAAATCAGGGGAAATCTATTTTCATGAGCAAAAACAGCTGTAGTCTATATCTAGACGATATTATCAACCAGAGGTGCATTTTATACCTGCGCGCGAACAAAAAAGTGCTTTACTTAGCAGCTGTTGATTAGTGGCACGTGTTTGTTCCTGTTCATAAAATATACTTTGTCTCTGCTGTATGCCTTGAACGATAAGATGCATGCTGAGAGTTACTGTAAGGGGCAGCGCCTTCCCACTCGCTGGCTCCTGTGGTTGCCTTTATGTTAATACTTTGACCCAAACTATGTGAAGTGTATTCAGGAGGGTATTATTAGTGGGTATGCATGCATATGCTCCATTTGTTGGCAGCTCCACAGTCGCTAACACCAGCCACTGACTCGAGGCTAACATAGAAACCACTGGTGGCCCAACAGCAGTTTGAGCAGACGACTAATAAAAGACAGAAAGTACAGCTAAGAGCACTCAGTAATGCACATCAGCTTTTTAATTTGTTTTGACATGAGGAGTCTTATAATATTAACACTTGGATTCACACACCACCTTGCTGACACCCGGTAGGAGCCAAGGAGGGTGACAGGCTGCCAGGGTGCACTGACAGCTGGGAGTGGGCGTAGCCAGCCTCTCCGGACTGAGAACCGGAGCAGCAGCTGGATCTTTGAGAGTCGGAGAAAGTAACCTCTCCCTCTCATCTATTCTCTCTCCATCCTCCTTTTCTTCCCCTCGCTCCACGGGCTCTGTAATTACATCGCTCCTGCCAGAGCTGCTTGAAGTTTAGCCAATTAGACAATAAAGAGCCGGGCTTTTTCCTCCTGCTCCTCGGCGGTCACACCCTTGCATGTCTCCTCTCTTTTCACCTCACGTATTTTACAATCTGTCACGTTTAGCTCTCGTGTCCTGTTTGGATTCAAAATACAGAAGAGGTTCCTCGTAACACACGTTCCTTTGTTTCCTTTCCATCTTTTTAAAAACTCTTTATGATATGCCCATGACCTTTCTGGCTTTTAGTAAGTTGGTCAGTGGATATCTGTCCTTCTGACTTCATCTTCAGCTCCAACTGCTTTTTCTTTTAATCCGACCTCCACTTACAACTTAACAAGACCCTTCCAGCTTGGCCTCCACAGCAAAGAGAGCAGATGGTCTGTGTTGGATTTTTTTTTTTTGCTCTTAACTCTCGAGAAAATAAAGATACGTCTCTCTAACTTTAATGTCCTGTCTAATTGCATGTGGTGGATTGTAAACGGTGGCTAAAGTTAGTTTGTGAACTGGAGTTGGTGTCTGGGGCGGACACGGCAACTCGGTCTGTGTTCCCCACTGTTCTCTGGTGGTTTTAGACCACTGGCAAGCAGCTGCATAGTCTGAAGAAGAAGTAATTACAATTGAAGAGATTTCTCCCTTTTTTTTTTGTCCCTCCTCCTCATCCTGACCTGCTGATGCAGGGTTTTTAGGAACCGTAGAACTGAGAGCTGTCGTTAGTGGTCTTGTGTGACGTTCTTCGTTATTCAATTTAGTCATGTGACTAAAGCTGCAGCTATATTGGTCGCATGCTGGCATGCACAGCAATGCGTGGGAAGTGTGTGTTTGAATGGTAACCCATTAAAATATATACAGTAACAGCATGACTTCATTAACTCAGGATGAAGTTTCTCTCACTTGTCATCTTAGGTTTCTTGGTTTTCTGAGTGTGGCATCCCGGGAAAAGTACTTTCTTGGAGAGTGTTAGAGAAGTCTGATACCACTGTCGCATCTGCAGGTAGCTTGTCTTAGCATTGAGACGAGGAGGTTAACTACTCAGAAGTTCATTTATATTGATAATATATTGATTAAAGCAGCATGTCATTATATGGGAGCTGTGTCCCAGAGTCTTCGCCAGGTGCAGTTATCATCTCACAAGATTAAGAGTCTTACTTCCTGCTCCAACATTCAGATGGCAGGGTTCGAATCTAGCATAAACACCATGAAACCAGGGAGAACATCCAGCCTTGTATGAATGTTTCAGGTAATGGTGATGTAATGGTGTGGGAGATATTTTCTTGACTCACTCTGGCCCCCTTTGTACCAACTGAGCATTGTTTGACCACCATAGCCTACCTGATAATTAAAGGTTGACCGAGTCCATCCCTTTATGACCACAGTGTACCCATCTTCTGATGGCTGCTTCCAGGTCTTGAAGTTCATATCTTAAACTGGTTTCTTTAATATAGCAGTGAGTGCACTCACATCACCTCCACAGTCACCAGATCTCAATCCAATGGAGCAGCTTTAGGATGTGGTGGTATGGGAGAGCCACATCATGGATGTGCAGCTGATAAAGCTGCAGAAACTGTTTGATGCTGTCATGTCAGTATGGAGCAAAATCTGTTTCCAGCACCTTGTTGAATGTGGCCCCATCGGGCCTGTTCCTCCAAGATAGATGATCAATTTGGGATCGTGGCAATTTGTCGGGCAGTTCAACACATTGAACTTTTTATTACTTTCCTTGAATCATTTGTAAGCAATTTGCATGATGCATTGTCCTTCTGGGAGGGTCCACCGTCAGTGACCGACACTGACGTGAGTGCATGTATCAAATTAACAGCCGCGTGAATGCCAGGACCAAATGTTTCCCAGCAGAGCACCAGACTTTGTTGGCTTGTCAGTGGGTTTAAGATGGTTTTAATGTTTTGACTGATCAGTGCAACGCCCTTGTTTGTGTACGTTTGTTCTTTTGGTCAAGTTTTAAGGAGCAACTTTAAAAAGAAATCCAGTCAAGTTCATCTTTATTTAACCATGTAATGTCTTTTTCTCCAACAGCAAATCCTTCGTCATTCCCGTAGTAATTCCAGCAAGGTCATTTTCCTCATCACCGACGGCTACTCTAATGGTGGAGACCCTCGGCCGGTGGCGGCAGCTCTGAGAGAACGTGGCGTGGAGATCTTCACTTTGGGCATCTGGCAGGGTAACATCAGGGAGCTCCACGACATGGCCTCCAACCCCAAGGACCAGCACTGCTACCTGGTGCACAATTTCGCCGAGTTTGAGGCCCTGGCTCGTCGTGCTCTGCATGAAGGTAAGAAGTGTCACGGGAAGACTGCTTAAGCTGCAACTTTAAACTGGAAGAATCTCAGATTTTCCAATGATTATTCAAACATCTGCGACCTCAGGTCAGAGCTTTAAGGATGTATCGGGTCTAGACTCTTTCATGCTTAACCAGTTTGGTTTCTCAAGGGTGAATTACATCAGTCTTGATGTTTTGCTTAATAAAAGTTGAGGTTAGCAAATCTTCTTTGAAGCCTGAGTGCGTCCATCATCACCCTTTGACCTGCAGCAATATTTCTTTAATGATACTTTCATCCTCTTGGGATTCTGTGCTTCCTTGAAAGGAAGCGAATAATATTTTACATTAAATCTGACAACATACATCTCATGGTAACTTCTGTTTTGTGCTGCCAGCAGCCATTAGCCCTCACTTCTAAACAGATTAGATGTGGCAACGCTCTTTTTTCCCACACTTGAAGGGGAATTCCCAGTGTTTAGTGAAAATGGGGATTCGGTCACGGTTTTAAAACTTAAAAATCTCACCATAAAATATCACAGTCAAGTGCAGCAATGAGTGCACAGTGAGCTGTAAATCATGCACATGCTCACGCGGGCTCCGTACGACCACGTCTGCAAATGCGCTGCCTGAAATTCCAGACGTGGCTGCAGTAGTAGAGGCTGGTGAGACAGGATAAGGCTCCGAGAATGAAAGCCACCCCACACCGTACTATCAGCTCGGCCTCCACTCTGTCTCCCACGGTCTGTCTGACCAGCGCCTCTGCCAGTAGCAGCCTCAAAGCGCAAAGACAGGTTTTCACATGGGGACACGGAGCCACATGCTGAGCTCTTGCCTGCCAGTACTTGAGACATTACGGCCCCATCAGCCACTGAGCATTTGCAATAAAAGAAAACAAATAAGAAAGCAGGCAGGTTCATTTCTAGAAGTACAATTAAATTGAACATTTAGCCTTGGTCACGCCATCAAAGACACTTTTTTTCATCCCCTAGCCTCAGTTTCACATTACAGCTCCCTACACATGCAGTAATGTCACAGCTGTCATTTCATTGTGGCCTTTCCTTTATGAGTTCATGTGTAGTTTATACAAGAAAGATGATTTGGCTGGCCTTTAAAAGCTGGTTGTACCTTTGTGGTTCATGAGTGGTGCCTATTTTGATTCATTCTGTCTGCATTTCTGTGGTTAAGATGTCTGTTTGTCTCCGTCTGACAGATGTGCTCTAGCTCGGAGAAAAAAAAGCAAAGCTTTGTCTCATTTTGTAATTGCTGCTAAGCGTGTTTCTCTTTACAGCTTCTTTCCTTAAAGTTGTTGAAGGTTAAACGGTGCCAGAAAGCCCCACTTTTCACATATTTGGTTGTC
Organism: Apistogramma diplotaenia; assembly: GCA_015052665.1. NCBI lineage: Eukaryota > Metazoa > Chordata > Actinopteri > Cichliformes > Cichlidae > Apistogramma > Apistogramma diplotaenia. The sequence continues at coordinate 6,221 of VOQJ01034137.1, read as the reverse complement.
TGCACCAAATCGGCCCCGTCAGACTTCCAAAATGATGGTGTTTGAGCCTGCTGTTAACACAGCACTCGAAAATGTCTTATTCTCCGGCTGTGTAATTGAAACCTGTGCTTCTCTGCATTTGTTTCCCTCCCTCAGACCTCCCTACGGGCAGCTACATCCAAGAGGATCTGTCACGTTGCGCTTCCCTGTGTGAAGCGGGCAGGGATTGCTGCGATCTGATGGCCAGCTGTAAGTGTGGCACACACACCGGACAGTACGACTGCATCTGCGAGAAGGGATACTACGGCAAGGGTCTGCAGCACGAGTGCACAGGTAGGGCATATTACATCAGGTTCTTATTGGTTAGAGATACTTTCAGAAAGCTGTGATGATATACAAAGGATCTGGAGGGCCAAACACTACCGCTGACTGATGCCTCTTAAAAATGTCAGGTGAAGCAAATGGGAGAGGAACCACATGACAGTCACAGCCTCAGGTTGCTCCTGAGCTCACGGGTGGGGTGGATGTTAAATAAGCAGCCTGTCTGCTTAACGCAGTGTGATCGCTATCTCCAAACCCAGTTTATGTGACGTAACTGTGGAGAACTTAGTAATGTTTGCGTGTTCTCAGGACCCCAGTTATCCTTCGCTCACCTTTGACTCCCCGCACTCCCAGGAGGACCCGACCAATCATGCTTCCCACCTTCAGTTTCCGCCTTTAAATCACATAAATTTTATGCACGAATTACTTTGGTCTTAAATGCTGCTGTCATTTGTAAAATGAACTGCCTTTTTTTTTTTTTTGTGCGTCCATTTGAGGATAAAAAAAAGAAAGAATCTGTTTCATCTGCTGCCAGAGTGCTCGGCCTTTTACCCTCATGTTTCTTACTACTGGTTATTATAGTCGGGCCTCTGGCTCGTATTGTTTGCACCAACATCCTTTTAGTTGACAGCTACCAGTTACATGCAGATGCAAACATGCATATATTAATGGGGTGTAAACAGACAACCAGATTAACCTCATAGATTTGATCCATTAGCTATTTGTTGAATTAAAAGCTGCAATAATGTGAGATGCACGTTTGTCTAGAAGAGCAGCTGCAAAGGGGCTGAAGTGCACAGCTGATGTGGTGATGTTGGAGAGCTTTCTCTTCTTGTCTTTTGTTCTTCTGAACACAAACATTTTCCTTTCCTATCACCTTTCCTGGAATTTCTCAGAGTCCCCTTCCAATCTCCTGATATGTTTTTATGTAATATGATTTAATCTACCCCACGTCGTGTTAATCTCCAAAGAGCAACATGAAAACAAAGGAGTCCTTATGACTTCAGTTACGATTCAGGGACAGGTCAAATATTTCTCTTTTAGCCAGACATCACAATCAAAGAATCCTGCACTTTAGACCAAAGATGTTGTCAATCTTACAACCTTATTTTGGGCAAAGTCAGCAAACATTTTCAGCAGATTTTATCAGTTTTTAGGTTCTGGAGAATGCTGGAGAACCTGTTTGTTGGTCACTGTTTACAAATGCTGATAGATTTAAAAGGCCCATAAAAAGCTGACTCGCCATTAACCAAAAGTTTTACATCTTAGTAAACACAGTTGCTTCTCATTTTTCTGTCCACATGGACTTTTTACCTGAATGCTCAAACATGATCGATCAACACAAACTGGATTAGGAGTAAAGACCAGAAAAGCTTCAGGTACCAGAAGAATCAGAATCAGAAAGAATTTATTGATCCCAAATTCAGATTCTGATTCTAAAAGGAAAAATCTGTTAAGATCAGTGGGATTACTCTTAACAGTCTCAAGAGTATCAGACTCAGCAGCAGCTCTCCTCTATCTGCTAATTCAGCTTTTAATTTTTGGAGCAGGCCCGAGTGCAGAATTGATAAAAAAAAAAAGTCAGTTCATTAAATTTCATCTTCTTAAAATCATCCCAACACACTGCAGGCAATCAAGCTAGAACACTTGCCAGCAGCTTGTGTAATGACACATTAATTTATCTTCCATATGTCCGCTCTCTGCTCTGTTAAATCTCCAAGTTACACTGTGTAATGTTGCAGTTTGACACAGGCGGTCTGTGCATGAGGTTAAGGGCTGATATGTAGTTTTTTATTTTTTTACTGAATATGCAATCATTAAAATCACTGAGGGACTACAATTGTTGGAAAGCCACTAAAAAAAGACGCAGTGGCTTTGTTAAAGTGTGATCGTTGAGCCAGCTCACCCTTCTCACGGGGAGGACAGGTGGGAGGGACTGAGAGGGAAATCAACCCCGAGTGCACTGCCTGAAGGTAACAATAACAGAAATGTGGAAAACAATCACCTCTAGTAATGGGAAACAATGGTAACCCCCCCCCCCAGCTGCGCTCGCCTTCTGGGTCTGTTCACTCACGTGTTCAGTCCAGTATTTCATACACAGGGAAGGAGGAATAAGAGAAATTTCAGCAGCAGAGAAGTTTCAATAATTCAGAAAGCCAGCAAGAGAACGTGAGAGCTGCAGGGAGTAAGAACGAATTCCACAGTAAAGGGCATCAGTGTCATCATGCCAAAACACACGCCTCCCTAATTCTCATCAGATGTTGTCGAGACTAGAGCCCCCTCTCTGCTTATTAATGCGTTTCAATGCTTTAATTAATAGCAGGGAGCAGAGTTAAGAGTTGGCTCAGCCGGCGCGAGGAAGGAAGGACACAGCGAGGCGCTGAAACCGCAACTGAGGACCACTTCCTCCGCCTGGCTCCGACCCGCTCGTGTAACGCGCCGTCACGGAGGAGGAGTGGGTTTACTTTGCTGCGGGTGCCTGGTTTTCTGTGAGCTGACGCATACGCAGGAATATGTGTCACTGCAGCGTCTGCTTCGGAGACGCTGGCACGCCGAGGCGCTGGTAGCTGTGTGAGGCTCGGTTTTGTTGACTGGTGCAAAAGGGCCTTGTGTGTTTTTGAACACTGCATTTATTGAAGGTTTTATATCTTCTAATGGGTTACAAGATTTATTTTTTTTGGTGTTGTGGTGGCTCCAACACTAATTAGATTTGCAGTGAGGGGAATACCAAAAAACATGGAAAGGAAACTTGACGAGCTCCCACCCGTCGTTAGAAAAATCCGGCATTTGTCTTTAATATTCTGTTGCTTTAACCTTAATGGTTTTGGCTGAACTGTGGGTGTTGTGTGAATTGCGGGTACATCGTGTGCGTCAGCCGCGCCAGGTCTCCTGAGTGGCAGACTGATGCAGCTATACGCTGCAGCGCCACTGCCGGACGCTGCCCTGACTTGCTCGATACCCCAGTGTGGGTTTGTTGTCTGCGTTATGAGTTTGCAAACATTTTATGATTTTTAGGCTTTGATTTCAAACAGTTAACAGTCTTTGACACATCTGAAAATAATATGGCCGTTCTTTAGGCCTGTCAGTGGATTATTATTATCATTGGCTGAAGGGCTCTATTGGAAACGCTGTCCAAATCCCTGCAGCGCACAGCAGTGTTGTTTATGAATCTGTCGACAGCCAAGTGAAACAGCCTCTTCCACAAAACATGACTGGAATCTGAGCGGATAGAAGCAGATGATGAACCCAGTTCCTGCATAGTTTGGTTTTACTGCGATGGGGCCAAATAGGACATTGTTGTCTCCCCTCTAAAATACCAGTTCAATATCAGTATCACCGAGGATCACCAGAGGAATGGGGAAGCGGATAAACGGAGTAAGACGGTGCAGGGGGGGGGGGGGGGAAAAAAGTTTTCATCCTGTTCCCCGTGGGGCGTTACTGCCCTTTTTTT
>VOQJ01034134.1:35161-46326 GCA_015052665.1 Apistogramma diplotaenia | reverse complement strand
TTTCTATTTTATTTTTTTATTTATATTTTATTTATAAATTATATATATATATATATATATATATATATATATATATATATATATATACACACATACACATACATACATATATATATATATATACACATATATGTCTCTAAGGTGCAGGTTCAAGGCAGATATTGATGATCTCATCCAGTGACATATTTTGGCGTCATTGTCACTGAATTAGTGAGTCACTCACTGGAATATGGACCGTTTTAAGGATTATTTTCAAATTGAAAATAGAGGTTTCGACTGAGACATGACTTATCTCTCTAGATAACTCTAGGTGACGCACTGATGAAGCTGTACATTAAAGAAGCGATATAAGTAGACACAGAAGTCATATTAAGATGCAGTGTCCCTTTAAGTGAGCATCTTTCCACAGGTTTGTCATAATTAAATTATTTTTTTAAACTGACCACAACATACAAACAATGCGAGGAGATATTAAATTGCTACTTTTTTCGTGGAGCTTTGTCAGAGTTACATTCAGTTCAAGAAGCAGGATAACGTTAGCATCATGTGGCTAGCTGCTGAGCACACACACACACAGACACACACACTCAGCTGCTTACCTCGGGGTCATTTTCACCAGCACTACATTGACACTCAGCGCTTCAGCTCGGCACAAACTCTTTCCACAAACACACTCATGTGATACTTTCAGCTACTGTTCGCCACAGCTGTTATTGTTGCAGTCCATTATTGCTCACTGCTAACGGCCGGCAGCGAGCTTCACTTCCTAATTTGACGTCACTTCCGGCTCACCCCGGTGAAAGCTAGTGTCAAAATAAAATAAAAAAGTGATAAAGGAACACCCTAAAGGAATTAAAATGCACATGGAGAAATGTAAAAATTATTTTTTAAAAACAAAAACAACGGCTGCAAAAAGCAGTAAAGGATGCAGGTAAGCAGTAATGAGGGGATGTGTAACTAATTTGAGCTAACACACTCGCTGTGAGAGATTGTTATACGCGTGTGTGCACAGGGCGCGTGTGTTCGCGGGTTTCCTGGAGAGGTAAATCACACAAACACGGGAAGTGCTTTTGTTTCATGAGTGGGACATGCAGGTTCAGATAAGGGGTTCACTTGAATGAACACAGACATGCTTGTCACCCCTCTTGACAAGTGCATCTTAACCAAACACACCTGCCTGTGTGGGTTTTTATCGTTCTGCCGCAACCAGTGCAGTATGTACACACCACTGGCCCTAGGCTCCGGCTGGGCCATCCATCAAACTGAGATTATTGCACTTATCTAGAGTACATCTCTGAATGAAATGCTAAGGCTTAGTGAAATATTAGGCTGTACAAAAATGTGAGTCAGATAGCGTTGAATACATTCGTGGATCTCGCCCTCATGTTTTACATTAGCTGTTCCATTAGGGGAGTATGACAGTACATTGTCACTTTGTAACCGTTGCTTTAAAGCATGTAGAATTGGCAAAATGTGGGCCATAAACTGTATATCACATTTAGTGTTGGAAAAAGGCTTTTATGCCGCCTAAAATGGATTTACACGTAAGGCGTGTTTTTAAATGAAATTTGAAGTTATAGAAGTCATACAGTGTGCACTGTCAGGTTTGGGTTTTCTTCAGCCTTGCTCAAGTAATTCCTTTAGCTCTGTGATGCTTAGGTAATGTATTTAAATATGGTTGTGTAATACTGAGGGGCTTCTCCAATCTGCTAAAGTGAAATATTTGTATTTTTAATTTTATTTAGACAGGAACAGTGCACAATGAAGCATTAACATTGTGTCAAACCAGGAGAGCTGCATTGTGCCATTCACATAATTCACAAATGTGTGTATTTTTGCTTTGACATCCAGTGTTGTGTGGGGTGTGAAAACATGTTTGTACATGCTAGAGAATTTTACTGATTTATGACCACAAAAGAAAAGGACGATTTGCCAAATGAAGTCCTATTTTTGGAAAACTGCACTCTCTGTCCTGTAAGCGACCGAGTGGCTCGTGATGCTTTTTTCAGAGGTGAGAAATGCAAATCTATTTAAATTCTAGTGATAAATTTTATATCTTAGGAAACTTTAACATTTTTCACAGCAGTTTAGGTTTGCAGAAAAAATTCAAATTCCCAAAGCATACATCTTTATCAAACCTTTTTGTTGTTGTGTTTGTGTTTTCTTTTACATGTGTGTAAACACATAAAATCCAAATTAAATCCCACTTCATTTAAATGTAGGCCACTGTGGACATTGTCTTGTTCAGTCTTATTTTGCAAAATTTAAATTACAGTAATTAATTCACTTAATTTAAAAAAGACAAAAAATGTTTTGTCTCAGCAGTTTCTGTTTTATTTCTCCATCTATTTTTTTTTTATTCACTATCAGTAGAAATAGAGCACCAAACCTGATGGTGCATCCACACCAAAGACACACACTAGTCAGTATGTACAAATAGAAGAGTCCAAAGTACTTTCAAATACTAATTATATAAATATAATTATATAAATAATGATGGCATGATGCATATGTTTGCTGTGAGCTCCAAAATCATTCAGAACAGTTATTGCTAGCTGAGCTATTGCACTGCAGGATAATAGAGCAGTTGAAATATGTGCAATTTTCTAGAAATATTACTGTAGTGTTTGGGAGTATTCAGCTCTCATATGAGAGTAGAAGCTGTTCTTAAATCTGTTTGCCTGTGACACGATGGTCCTGGAGTTTCTATTGTGGGGGCAGCAGGTCAAACAGATGGTGTCCTTGGTGTGACGGGTCTTTCAGTGGGTTGGCTGCTGTACTGAGGCGGCGAGAGCTCAATACGTCTCCCAGTGAGAATATAAAATTGCATATGCTGTGACACAAGCTTTTATCCAAGTGTCACACTCCTACTAGACATTAGATGGAAGTGGGACTGTGCAAAAATGTGGCTGTGGAGCACGAGTTCTCAGTGACTGACCCACCAATGGGATAAAATACAATAGCAAAAATAATAATAATAATAATGTTAAAGATTTGATTGGTTTGATAGATTACTCATAAATGTATGGTGTCCAGCAGGGCCAACGTTAGAAGACAAACAAACCCACAAAGACCAGTGGGAGTCTCATGATTTTTGTTTCAAACTCAGGTCAAGATCTGATAATGCTTCAGTTTGAATAATCACACAGTGCAGCTGCTGAACGTCTTCCAAGTGTTTATGGTTTATCCTGTCGCTCCTCTCACATTCCTTTTTGGGAACGCTTTACTATCTGTTGCACACAGCAGTGTCAGGACTGAGCTGAATGAAATAACCAGAGGTGTGCAGATGCACAACTAGGGTCACGACACTCTTCCCTTAATGTGACAATAAGTCAAACACTTTCATATATTACACTCTGTGTGAACATAATACCACAGTACTTCTTCTCAGCGAGATAAAAACATGAAAGAGGCTGCATTCCAACATCCCCAGTATCCTTTTATTACTCTCCCCTCGAAGAGCGGTGCATTTAAAAACAAAATATCAGGCTATAAACCAGAGAATAGTAATGCAAACATGCCGTCTGCATTTTGAGGGAGCAGCGCTCAAGGTCATAAACTGTCCAGCATGTAAGTGAACCTTCTCGCATGGCCCGGTCCACATGTTGAACCACATTAGCTGTGGCCCCTAACGGCCGCCATCCACTTCCCGCACATGGTTCTGGTTTAGGCCCCTTTCTTCAACACTATATAGGTTGTATTACATTTATTAAACACTTAAAAAAAATCTCTGGCTGCAAGGTTGTCCATCTGTTGAGGACAAGAGAAAATATATGAAAGAAGCATGAGACTCGGCGGGGAGAGGGGAAACAGTTGTGATGTCAGTGCTGGTCTTAATGTGGTGCAGGTCAAAGTTCTGGACGGATGACTGATTTAAAAGGTATAGCTTTTAGCTGAGTGAACAGTCAGATCACAGATGAATTTTAATCAAAAAAGAAGGAGAAAGGCACACAAATCACCCCTGCTTTGCTCTCAGGAATGTTTTTGTGCACCGCTTTGATATATAGGTGCAGATGTGCGACTGCAGCATGACGAGCAGAGCTAAAAAGGGCCGCTAAGCCGGGGCCACATGTCAGCCCGGTGACTCCCTAAAGGTCTTGATTTCTAGCTCTAGAAAAAAAGATTGCATCATACTGCTGTTTTTTTTACTTGTGCTTATTGTTTACTGACTCATTTTCATGAAACAAATATATAAGTAAACAGCAGAAATGGGTCACTTTAAAGCTGTGGCTATAATTAGATTTTTGATAGCATTTGGCGTTGTGCCCAGTTTGCTGACTTCCAACTTGTATTTTTGATTTTTGCTGTTGTGCTCGACACTTCCAGCCCCAAACCTGGGAGCCCGTGTTGTGATGCCACCCTTATTTATGTCATCTCAAGTCTGGAAATTAGAATACTAGTAGCAGCAGTATCCCGTTGCAGTTAGGTAAGGAATGAGCTTGACCATGTGTCATGGTGCAAATGTTAACAGCCGACTCACAATCCATTCCAGGAATCATCACAATGAGATCTCAGAGATAATTCTGTTTTCAGGGTGTGCTTCTGGCATCCTGGACACATCTTGTTAAAGATATTACAAAATTGCCCAACAGGAGGCGACACTCAAGCTTCCCAGTTGGAGGGTTTTCATGTGTCTCTTTCTCAAGCACCTGGGGCCACCCTACAGTATCAAACAGCTTGGAAAAGAAACTGAACTTGTTTGCAAATGATGGAAATTGAGTGCGTGGTTTCCTCTTTGTGTAGAGGGTATGTCTATTTATGTAAATGCTACTTTTGTGTAACAGTGTACCCCACTGATAAATACGCTTGGTGCTGTGGTTAACACTGCTGCCGGCTGTGTGGAGGCTGCAGGTTCTCCCAGTGCCTGCGTGGATTTCCCCCCACAGTCTAAAGTGGTTAACAGGTGATTGTAAATTGGACAGGCCACAGTCTGTCACAGAGGCTGGACCCCACCTCTCACCTTTCTTCATTTGTAAGGTTTTCCAATGGTCTGAATATTGACTGTTGTACATACTTTATTCATTAACTGAGATAAGGAATGACACATGTTTAACCTCAACAATTAATAAGACATTTTAAAACTGCTGTCAGTCTTATCAGTTGTCATGCTTATGTGCCGATTCAGACGCTGATTTTTTGGGGAGGCTGTTACCATAATGTCTGACATCTTCTTAAATCTTTCTGTTATTATTATCATTATGTAGATGTGGAGAAAAACGGTCAGAGTGGATCATTATGCTTATTTTTTAAAGAATTACAAATAAGGTAAATGCAAGTAAAAGTAATTCTTATGAGCCAAAACCTTTACTAGGTTTTTAGTATTTTTTTCCCCTCTTTTCGTGACAAACTGATGCCAGGTCATCATGGCACAGCACACCTATGACGCACAGGTAATATAGCTCAGGAGAACTGGGTGCTGCTCCTCAGCAGACATCCAGAAGGTGACCAATCAGATGAAAGAAGGCTTGGGGGACCTTAAAAAGACAGGTCTGATTTCAGACTGAGGAGGAACTGAGGGGCTGCACGGGGAGCCAGACTAGTTTAAGGTAATTAAGAATATATATTGTTTCTATTGGTGAAATATGCAACTCTACTCTTGTGGACTTTGAGTGTGAAAAATGTGTAGCAGGAAATCAGCATCAGAGATTCTGTTCAAGCACTACCTGTTTATAGATGCTACTTTAATGTAAGCAAGTCCATATAGTAGCCGTTCTTAGTGGCCGTAGGCCTGTGCAAATTAGCACACCCTAACATGCACAGTTTAATGTCAGCAGCACACACCGGGGTCATGTTTAACGGGGCAAGGAAACAGGTGTCCGTCCCGCACCAGTATGAAATAACTACCCAGGCCAGAGGAAGCATCTACATGTGTATGCCCTGCAGTCAGCCCCGTACAGGATGAAATAATTCATCAGAACTGTTCAGAAGAGTCGTTGTGAGGCAAAGTTCAGAGGCATGCTAATGACAAGAGCATGCTTGCAGAGAAAAGGGAAACTGTCAGCTCTGAATGAATTGGGAATGGCAGAACACAGGCTAGGCTGCTTCACATTCCTTATATCTTCATATAATCCATGTAGAAGGTTTGCAAATGTCCGCAAGAAATTGGTGGTTTTGTAGCACATGGTGCATGCATTATGCTGTACTCTCCTGGCTTGTTTTACTACAGCACAGCCTGTTGGATATTTGAAGATGCAGATGCTGAGCAACTGCGCTGCTCATTTGCAACAACTCTCAGTGCAGTTTTATCAGCTGAAGCTATGAAAACATCAGCTGCTCTCTTTTCTTAAATCCTGCTGCTGAAAACACAATTGTCCATAGACAAAGAATGCAACTGCATTTTACAGTGGAATCATTTCAAGTGATTTCAAGTAACGACTAAATATCATGTTTGTAAGAAAGCAGAATAACGTACCAGTGTTTGCATAGGCACTATTTTACCTAATGGTGAGACATTTACATGTAGACATACTGTAAATATTGCATTAAGCACATTCAAAAACACAGGACGATAGAGGATAGCATTACTTCAGCTCTCTAGAAAGGAAGGAGTGGGTTGTATCATTACGTTTACCAGTCTTCAGAGCTTGGAGCAGAAAGGAATGATCTTATTACCACTTTCTACAAGGATAAACATCCCACACAGTTACTCAGTCTGCACAGTTTATAGCAATTTGCCTATATTAAGTCTCAAATTAACATTTTTTGTACATAAATATATGCATTAACACTGTAGCAACATCATACTTCTGTATATATAAAACATTGAATGAATGCAACTAAATACAAATGAATAGATAAGAATAATGTAGTTTTAAAATAGTCTAAAAAAATAAAAAATAAATATTTTAAAATTTATTTAGAGAGTCGGTTGCTGGTTTGTTTCAAAAGTGGAAAATTGTTTGTGCCTGGATTTGGATTCTTTTGATTGATGTGTGCACGTATCAACTTATTTTGATTGTAATAAGTGAAAACTTTGAAATGAAATGCATCACAGGCAAAAATATGGAAACAGTTCATTTTACTTTTAAAGCCACAGTTTTTGGACCTACTGTTTGGTGCTTAAAAATAGAACATTTTGTTAATAGTGAATCAAGATTTTCACTAAAATCTAATTTCCTGTTCCGTGATTTATGGCATCAGCTTTTTGACTAACAGCTTTACTGATTTCTGTTTTTTTTTTACAAACTTAGTCTTACGTGGTGTCCGAAGAATGATGCAGCAAAATGTAAAGGAAAGCCGTAATCCTTTGACCCTTACAGTGAGGGAATCTGGTGGATCTGTTAAGTTGTAGGTGGTATTTTGCTGGCATGCTTTCGGTCCGCTTTAGAGACTCTGAGAATAAATGTCAAGGTAAGACAGTTTTTTTATATTTACAAAATGATATGTAGGCAAAAATTTCAACGTTGCCGACAAGCATGCAGTTATTTGTGTAATACAGAGTCAGAAGGTGGTAGACAATTGATCAAAAATTGCGCACATAAATACAGCAACATTTCTTTAAGAATTTATGGGAAAAAATTATTGCCTTTAATGTTTATCTGACAGGAAGGATGTCAGGAGGAAGTCAGGAAGATCATGAATTAAAAAGAGATAATGTCCCTCCTCCTTGGAAAGTAAATCTCCATGTTGATGACCTTTATGTTCATTCTGCTAAAGGCCAAGAAAGTGTGGGCACCTATAACCTGGAAAGATGCATTCGTCAGGTTAAATGACAGCAGCCCTGATTTGCCGCAGAGATCCACACCTCAGAGGGTTGCGGTGCAGCGCGGTGTTACCGTAGCTCTGTCACCTGATCATTGTGTGTTTGAATCTCTTCTTTCTCTGTGGAGCTTTCATGTTTTCCCTTTGCTTGTGTGGGCTTCCTCAGTGTTCCCACAATCCAATAACATGCATGGCAGGTTAATTGGTACTCTTAAATTGGCTGTAGTTATGAATGCACAGTAGAAAAACTGCATAGAATAAAGTGCTGTATGAATAGATGTGTATAAAAGTAAAATATGGCTTCTATTGGAAACTCTTCAGCCAGTGCTAGATAAATGCCGTTCTACTCCCTTGTAGCATTGCTACTTTAAGAGTATTATCATCAATGCTGTGTAGGAGTTTGTAAAATTAATAAATATCTTTTAAAAGTTTGGGGTAAATTGCATATAGCAAAGGAAGCTCCATATAGCAAAAGAGTGGAGACCAAGTAAGCCTCTTCAAAGAAGCCTCTTTTTTCACACCTTCTCCACATTCTCAAGCCCGTGCACCACCCAAAGACTCTTGCCTGCAACTGCAAGGCTGGCTGGGGGTTACACAGGGGCATAACTATTACAGGTTACTGCACAACAAAACAGCTGAGTCAAAAATGTAACCTCCAAAATTGAAAATTTAATGCTAGAAATGTGACTCCCTTAAACAGTGCGTGCTGCTCGGTCTGCTGAAGGTGTCTGATCAGTTCCCCCGAAGTGGCTCCTCTCTCAGGTCAGGCGCGTGGCAGCACCGTCCTTCATCCTTCTTCTCCAGGACACAGCGCTTACACTTTGCACCGTCCACACTCTGCATCTTCATACGAGTTAACACGCCTTCCAGATGTTATGATTATAGCATATTCACAGCTATATTCAAAAGTATACTAGCCCTCACCTTGCCATGTGGTGATGGCATATTGATAATTGTTACATTGTTAATATGACAACAAAGGTCAAGGTCTCTGATGGAGAAACGCTGAAGTATTGTCTAATTTCTGTGTCATATCAACCACAAAAGGTTACTCAGATGACATTAAGCAGAGCTGACATCTCTGATTGGCAATTTGAGGCTCATGACCTTTTGTGATGTATACAGTATGTACTGTACTGTGATTTCTTGATATTACAGTGACTGGTTTGAGTAGATCGCGCTCTTTTTTAAGCATAAAGACATCTCCATTCAAACCAGCTGAGGTGTGTTATTTGCTAAAGCTGCCTCACTGCTCCCACACAGCCACATTCGCCATAGGAGGACAGCACAGTGCTGCTCTTCTTGCACATGCAGACTACCTGTTACAATAGGTTATATACTTATGGGTTAAAGGGCCAAGCTGCGTCTTAATCAGTGACCATTTGGCACCATTAGGAGCATCAGTCATATGTGAAACAGACTCCATCCATGTCGCACCTCATGCTTAATCCCTTAAATTTGAATTGAGTGTGATAACAACACTCTGCACTCTAAGCCTTTCCATCTGTTTGCAAATAGTTACCCATTTTCAATTATGAATATGTTTAAAACCTCATTCTAATGCCTGCAAAAAAAGGTCACATTCAAACATGGCTTTTGCCACAAATATGCTATTTTCTAGCAGAAAGGCCAATTTGATGCTCATCATATGCCCTGGTGTACCTCGGCGCTGTTTAAAGAACATCAATGCAAAGGGGGATTAAATATTCCTGTATTTTGCTAATCATTTATGAAATGCATAATTATCTCAGCTGCTTGTTGAGTGGATTAGGAACCATTGATTCTCTCTCTCTCTGTCAGTGTATATATAGTGTCTACCTAACCCTTTCAAACTCCCCAATAGAAATATTCTGGATAATGTGTACGTATATAGTTGGCAGAGCTGCACTCCGGTTCATATTTCATGCAATGTGAATGACTAATCCATGAAATGTGTGGGTGGGATGATTAACACAGACACCAGCACTGAAAATATGTTTGCTTTGAAACTCTGAATGTGATACGAACATGAAACTATGAATAATTGGCAGAGAATAGGAGCCTGTGTAGATTTAGAACTCCGAAACGCAGTTTATGACTAATTGTGTTAAGTGAAAATGAAGTGCACTTTTGTTCCTGGGATAATTAGCTTTTAAATGTTGCGAGGGTGATTGTGGAAGCTCTCCTGGGCTCCACTGCTTTTGGAGTGAGCCCTCTAGCTCTCCCATGGGGTAGCGGCGCTTGTTACATGCAGCCTGCGGGCCAGAGGAGAGGAGTGAAGGCAGCGCTTGTTAGGAGAGCAGTGTGCACAGAAACGTTTCTAGCTGTGAGACAAAGTGTTGTTTTGGCTAAAGCCAAAGGTTACAGTATCATTTTCAAACTTAATCAGAGTTGTTACTATTTGTGAGGAAAAAAAAGAATCATTTGAGCCGTTTTCAGCTGCGCGTTATTTACACGTACAATAAATTTTGTTAATGAATGCACAATTTTTGGGAGCTTCCATTCTAGATGATAATGGGGAGTTATTTACTATCGGGACTGTGGAGCGGGTAAAAAGGGTGTGCTTTTCCTAAACTTCACAAGAAGAGCTGTTAAAAAAAGAGTTTTGACCCTTTGCTTTGTCTGTGTGCTTTGGTTGCATTTTGAAACTGTTTCCTGTAATATTGCAAATAGTTTTTTTTTGCAATTTTTACCCAACGCACCAAAAGCTGTGCTCAAAGGCAACCCGGTCCAGCCGAGTCTTTGGAAAGCTCACATTTCAAAGTGCTGATTGCCAAACCTTTGCGACTGCACTAACACTTACATTTGTCCATCTTGTGCAAGAGTTCCTTCTGCAGAGCGCTGCTTCAGGGTGAATGGCTAATTAATATTGTTGGGTTAATTACAGTTACTTACTGAAAACTTCTTTAAATGTAAGCGGGAAATTTGGCCTCAGAGAGGGGCGAAGGAAGGAGGAGGATTTAGTAAAGGCGGGACAAAAATAGGTGGTTGTGGTGGGAAGACGGCAAGAGAGTGATTGTTCGTTGTAAAGGCCGCAAACAGAACTCCTGCTGTCGCTGAAAAATCAAATCTGTCAGCAATTAGAAGGAGGCCAAGCAGTACTTGTCAGTGGACAATGGAGCAAGAGGAGAGGAGGTTAGCAATTATTAGAGCTGATAGAGTACCTTTATTTATCTAAACAGCAGGTTAGTTGCCCAATCTCCTTCTTTGTCACTTGTTGCTTATGTGAAAGGGGCACCACTTAATCCGAATAGTGTTCCTTCTGGCAACCAATGGGTATTATACCCGCGCCAAGAGCTGGAGAGGGCTGCTTTTCAGCGTATGGAAGAATAATCCAGGGGTTGATCTCATGCTCTTGCAATGCTTCCTTTGCTCAAAGCACTGATCAGGATCCCTTACTTTTGAAGCTATTTATTAGAAGTTTAGGGTGGGAGGGTGTGTGTGTGGGGGGGGGGGGTCACTGGTTTAAAACATTTAGTCATTTT
>VOQJ01034134.1:24900-35141 GCA_015052665.1 Apistogramma diplotaenia | reverse complement strand
CTAGTTTAAAACATCTAGTCATTATCAAAGACTTCTGCTCTTTCAAGGGGCAAAAGCCCACAGGGTCTCAGAGAGGGGATTTAAGATGTGTGGGGCTTATTTTCATTTAAAGCCAACTGCAAATACAGTCCACAGTATAACTCAGCGGTTCTCACAGAAATATAGCAGCATCTTGTAAACTCGGGTCTTTTGTTGAGTTAATGAAAGACACAGAGAAATGTTACTGAATGGTGGCTCAGGGTGGTGGTGGTGGGGGGTGGGGGGTATTAGTTTGTTTTTTTTAGACAGGAAACTTCACAGTTAGTCTGAGATGTTTAATAGTTTCAAATTTGTGAGAAGTGTTTTCACCTGAGGTTCGAGCAATGCTGCAAAATACATCAAAAGCCATTTTAATAACAAAATGAAATGATACATTTAATGCTTCAGAGCGGTGCACCATTTCATGATTTTTATTTATTAAACACACTCTGTGAAGTTTTCTTCATGTCCCTCACAACACACAATTTTGGGTAAAAAGTTTCTTGTGCTTTTCTAAAGTGTAAACAGTTTGACGAGCGCTTTGTTTCAGCGTTACAGTAAATTGCCGTCACGTGTTTTGCGAGTGCGCGTGTTGAAAGGTAAAATTTGCTCATGCAGTTAATTGCATTCGTATCTCTCAGGTGCAGGACGCAGATGCTTTGCAGCAGTTTTACGTCAAGCAGCGAGAACAGTTTATGTTTGACAAAGTCAGCAATGCACTACGGGGAAGGAAACGGGCCGGAGCGACTATAAATTATTAGATAAATTGTTAAGTTTATGGTTCTTTAAAAGAATCATGCAGAATAGCTAAACTATGTAATTTGCTGATGATGTGAATTCATTTCATTAATGACGCGCGCATTTTTGCAGTGTTTTCCACTTGGAAGTCGAGCGCTCGGAAACATCAAGTCAAATGTGCGGTATCTCACCAGTGTGCTCGATAACTCTTGTGCTGACACAGGCTAATTTCCTCAAACATCCATAACTTGGTAGAAAATTAAAATCAGCTTCGCTCTCAAGTGCTGTGTCCAATTAAAACTCAAATTGGAAATTTTATTAGTAATGTTTCAATAAAACTTTTGGAAATAACAAGAATTGACAAAGTTTATTTGAAGTCTCGTTGTTAGTTAGAAGATTAAAGTTCACGACTAAAATTCTAAATGTCCTTCAGTTGCTGAATATAAATAAATCTAAATGTGTTCTTCTCGCCAGCCTATAATGAGCGTCTTTAGAGGTGAGTCATCTCCAGTGTGTTTGAGCTGAATTACAGGAAAATCACTGCTTAATGTCGGTGATCTTTAGCTTCTTCTGGCTTTTGCCTCCTGACTCATAAAGAGTAGGATATTTGGGGTGATGCGGCCCGATTGTCAATGAAGTATGCAGAGTGTAGTAAAGTGGTGTCTTAAATATTCCTGTGTGTATAAAATCCAGATGTGCAAAATATGAAATCGCATAAATCACCAGAGGCTGATAAACTCTACATTTGGTCACTGAAAAATGCATAAGTACATCACTCATGGCTCAAAGCAGATTTCTAAAGATTACAGAGATGCATATTTTCTAGAAAGTGGCAGGTTTTAATGTGGTTTACGGAGCGCTGGGATGGGAGAACAAGCGGAGCAAGAGCCATAAACCGGAGACACCGATGGCTGATTCTTTAAGTCGACATTTAGGTATTCGCCCGTTTCTCACACATGCAAACATGTGCCGCTAAGATGCATTACTGACAGATATGAAAAACTCATTTGTACTCGTTGTCAGGTTCGAACTTAACCTTGTACAAAAACTTTCCTGCGCGCTGATTTTCTATTTATCCGTTAGCTGGGAAAAGAAAGAATCTATTCATGCGTATTTGCGAGTAGCGAATTTCTCAATCTTTTTTTTTTTGTTTTTGTTTGTTTCTTTTTGTGGAAAGTGTAAATCGAATACTTTTCCACTGTTAATTTGTAGAAAAATGTGTCTGATTGGAGCAGAGGGAAACTGGTGGTCACGAGGAACACACGAAGAACATTGTTTCTTTTCTTCAAAATGCTTTCACAGCTTAAACAAATTTAATAAGACTTCTTTTGACTGACAGGAGGGTGCTCTCCCACAATGTCTTCTTTTTGCTCTCACATTCCTCGCAAGCAGCTGTGCGCCGTTTTGAATGAGATGAAGGCTGAAAATGTGTGCCTCGTGCACGCGGGCGCGCGCGCGCACACACGCACACTATGGACTTGGAACAAGCGAGACTCTCATACAAGTCTCTGCAGGCCTGAATGTGCTACTCATGACACATCTCTGAAGAGCTATTTTGCGTCATTGAGGGTTTTGTAAATTCAATCAATGTGCATTACCAGCAACGACTACTTTATTTAAATCCACTTGAGTTTGCTGGTGTGACATTTCCTGAGCCTGTTGCACAGGAAGACATGGATTTTACACTTCCTGCAGCAACATGTTTGTTTTTGCGCTAAACAAGGCAAGACCTTGTAGGGATAAACAGGAAGCGATAAAAGAAAAATAATGCCATCTGTAGAAATCAAAAACAAAGCGAGGAGAGGAAAAGCACAGCGCTGCCCCAAATGCCTGTATTTGCTCGAGCGATCTCTGGCACAAAACAGGCAACGAGAGACGAGCGCTAAAGATGTCTTACTTTGCAGTTTTCCTTTGCTGTGTCTCAGTGGTAGTTATGTTCATCAGATTTCCCAGCCTCACTGAGTCAGAGGCACAGTGGAGGTCTGTGCAGGTGGCACGGCTGTGGAGCCCGGCGGGGGTTTTCTGCTCCCTCTCCTCCTTCTCCACAGGTGCTTATTAGCACATATGAGCTGCCACATGTTCCCAGCCTGGCCGCCGCCCGAGGGGGCAAAATCAGTCTTTGCCCGTAATCTCCACAGCCTGACCAGGCCCTCACTGCCGCTAACAGGGGCACATGGCGTAGCGTTTATGAAGCACAGCAGAAGTATTACCCTGTCGTTTTCTCTCCTCTTTGTTCCACTTCTCCCTGAACTGCTGGATAACCTTTGCAAGCATCTCGGCCTTTATTTCCATATTCCAAGTTTAAGGTCAGGATGAAATGTGATATCGATGCAGATAATACGTACATGTCAGAGATATCTTCTTTCAAAGGGTAATTCAGTTGCAAGCTCTTCGTTGCAAGTGTTCTTTTTAACAGATATCTAACAGCCCAGAACTTGGCCAGCAGTTGAAATGTTTTGCACCTGGTCGCCATGACAGAACCCCATTGTCATCTTAACAGCCCCCCACTCAGTGAGACATGTGAATGGTTCTGCTGTGTGTGTGTGTGTGAGAGGGCACGAGGGGGAGCGCGGCTGGATAGGAGCTATCGTGTTTGAAGTGGGCATATGGTCGTCGCATTTGCATTTAATGCCCTTCAGATTACTTGTTTTAACTCGTGCTAAACACCTCACTCAGTTGGGGCTAATTTGATGAGGTCATGGTATGACCCCGTGACCCGCTCTCTCCATGTTCTCTAAGTGAAACCAGCTGAGTCACAGAGTGGGAGAAAGATGGAGGGAAGGGAAGTAGAAAGGATGTCTGCTTTGTGGCTGGACTGGCCTGGCAGTCGCTGAGCTTCACGTGCTCATCAATCTGGAGCGGCGTGTCTGCTGCTCGGGGGACACTTTGCTGGTGTGAGCCGTTACACAGCTCTGCAGCTCTCCTCTCGAGCAAAGCATCCAGTCAAAACACATTCAATAGACCTGGAAACAATAACAAATGCTCCAGATGCTCCAACTTCCTATCGCTCTGCTTTCCACTTTGAAGATGTCTGTGAGAGGATCGCGCCCGTATACATTCAGCCGCAGATGTTTGTATGTGTGTGTGTGTGTGTGTGTGTGTGTGTGTGTGTGTGTGTGTGCGTGTGTGTGTGTGTGTGTTTCTGTGGCCAGCCCTCATGAAGACATTTATAATTATTTGCATATTTCAGAAGTCTTAAGAACCGATGTAACCATGAATTATTTTACATGCTCACTCTTAAAATTATAGTTTTTAAATTAAAACATTTTTTTCATGTTTAAAATAATATTAGCATGTTAATAACAGCACAGCTATAAGCATGCGTAGACATTCATATGTAAGCACGCAGACACACACAGTTGCACACACTCCTCTCAACATGAAAGGCCAGGCATAGGAATAGTAAAAGCCCTCTTATGGAATGTTAGTGAGGCCTGTTGAAGTACTGATCCACAGCGGCAAACCGGCTCTTTTCTTCTGCTGCAGACTCAAGTGTTGTCCAGACTCCAGAGAATAGTCCCGTATGGTCTGAGGGGCTACATTTTCCTAACCTCCAAGGCCACCGCCGTGAAGGCGCCTCAAGAGAGCCTCTTTCGTGTCAAAGGGGGAAAGCCATTCAACTCGAGAACGGCCTCTGGCTTTTGATCAGTTCACAAGTTACAGTTTTACAGGGGGAACGTTTTTTCATGCAAATGGGAAAGCTTCAAACACAGTGCGGAAATACATCTCTCTCGGATGTACCTTAATAGGTAGCGCTTTTAACATGGGAACTTTCACAGCCAAGGACTTGCTTGAAAGCCTCCTCGGAGTAGTGAAAAGCGCGCTCATCGCCCAGGTGTAGATGGTCCCCTTTAAGAGCTTCTCTCTGTCCTGATTCTCCTCCAGCCAGCGGCTTTGTATGTTCACCGGAGACCCACATTGACTCCCAATTAAGGGATTAGGATAAAGATTATCGGAACCATTTTCAAAACACATAACATTTACTGGCTTTCCCACAGCACTTTGGATCACCACTCTCATTTTGGCACACTTTAACTTTATTGTTATAGATGGAGCAGCTGTTTCAGAGCCCGGCGTGTTATTAAAACTGTTGATCTAATACTCGCAGCATCCAGGATAAACTGTTTTCATTCCATTTTGACCAAATTCTGTTTTTTATAAGCTTGTGTTTGTGCATAAATTATGTATGCCCCTTTACTCTTTTTGAATCCACACTTAATCCTAATTTGAGACGCTAGTTATAGCGTGGGGTTGTGTAAATATAGTATCAGAGGTCTTTCCGAAGTGGGTTCACATTCAAAGGTGTTGGAATGTCAGGTTTTATTTGGGGTGTCTCTGTGTTTCATGTGTTTCTCTTGGCACTCTATAACTGCCCATTATGCTCCTATTAAAGTTCATGTTGCTGGAATATTGGGAAGACGAAGGGGGGGAGGGGGGTGCACTAAACTCTCGTCAAGGTCATGTTCCAGTGGAAAGAGCCAACAATGCCAGCGCTAATCCCTCCTCCTCCACCACGCTCTGACCCCATCCCATGGCTTGTAGGACTCTGTGGTGGGAGAGGACAAGAGGCCCAGCTTGTTCCTATACTCAGACCAGCATTAGGCAGCCCAGAGCTCCTGGATTATCTGCCAATTAGCACCAATTGTGCCGGACGGTATTAATGTAATGTTCTATATTTTTTAATACCGTTTAATTTTTGCTCCTCTTCTCTCCCCTCCTTCTCTTTGGCCTAATCAAGATTGTCAGCGCTCTCTTTTGCCTTTTCTCATTTAAAATAAAAGAGTTGGGGGTTAATTTGGCATTAAAGAGCGTAGAATATGCCTTGCCAGCAGAGCGTTTGTTGGAGGGGAGAGAGTGAGCATAGGAAATAGGGGGGGGAGAGAGAAAGAAGGGAGAAAATCATTTTATGGGAGATACTGTGAAGGACTTGTTTGAACAGGCCGTGAGCCACAGTGTCCTGCTATATTAGCGGGGAAGTCAGCTTTGTGCCGGAATAACGTGTTGCCTCACTATTGTGCCCCCTACGGTGGAAGGGTTTGGTGGGTTTGGATTAGGAGACTCCATTACATTACCCTAATAACTGGATAAAGCCGCCTCATCCAGTGCAACTGATCCTCAAGTATTAGCACTCACGGCTCGTTACAGCATTTCAGCAGCTGATCTGCAAGACAGTTGATTTCTCATTATAAACGACTGATAGAAACACGCGGCCGCAAAACGATGGTGTGCGAGAGTGCCACGGTGTGCAACTTCCTTTCAAGGCAGATCTGTTTTTTATCAGAGAATTCAAAGGGACCATTACAGTCATTTTTCCACTGATTTGGATTGGCGTGGCAATAAACAGAGTCAACAAACCTCCCTTCAATTTAAGAGACTAAATGATAATCTTTAGTGTGCTATGAGGGAATTTCCACAGAAAGGAGTTTTATTGCCATGAAAAATGTTTTATAGTTTACACATAATTGACTCTGTACTACCTATAAAAGTAACTAATCATTATAAAGCTAGGTGCTTTCACACGGTTTAATTATGAAGCTATTGCAGGTGTTAGGGCATGTCTGAGGCTTGATTATGAGACACTGTGTTGTTTTTATTGTCATCTATTTTTCTCTTTTTTTTCCCCAGAATAGTTTCACTTACCTGCCTTATATAAGACAAGTTGTTTCCACACACGGCGACGGAGGAAAAATAAAGGCGAGTAGGCAGAGGGAGAGAAAATGAAAAATAAAAAAGCGAGGAAAAGAGGGTGTAAGACGACGGCAAAACTGAGCGGTGAAAGCAATGACGGAATTTTTTTATTAAAATGCTAAATTTTTGTCATTTTAGATCAAAGTGAATTGATGGAGAATGACCTTCATTACAATGTTTGAACATATTAAAAAAAAAGTGCCGGCATGAGAATGTGGCAGAGGAGCGAACAGATTACATATAAAGCCGAGCTTCTTTGATGTTAACTGTCCAGCCCAATTAAGCCCGAGGACATGTGTGAATCCTGACGCTTTCATGGGTGGATTCAGGTTGACCGTCTGTGTGCTGCAACCATACACCAACCTATCCCAGACGTGCCGTATAAATTAAATCACTTTTTTTTTTTTTTGCCTGAATTTTTAAAGTGTAAAAATAATTTTCATCTGATTATTATTTGGGTAGTTATGGCAGTTTCTATTTAAGAGAATGAGGCGTTATTAAATTAAAAGTAATAAACATTTAATTAGTTTGTAATTTAACAATCCAAGCTGAAAATGGTGAGTATTTCCTTACAGTGCATCCACTCACGGTGTGTCCAAGGATCTAACTGCTGCGTGGGAGGAGCTCAGGTGAGGCCAGAGGCCACTGGTCTTTAGCGATCCAGCTTCCCATCATAGTGTTAATATGGGGTCAGGCTGTGGACTAGAAATCCACAACCGCAGCTGGCACATTCAAGATCTTCACGGTTGCTGTTTTCACTAGCCGAGTGAAAACAATCCTCCTGCTGTCCACCCCCCCTCTCGGTCTGCCGGGCTGACCTTGCCCTTGGGCCACACCACCGTACAACACCCCAGCTGTTGCCGCTCTGCAGCCACAGAAAAAAGCCCCACTACTTCGTCTGCCTTTCTTGCTGGGACCTTTTTCTTTGCTGTGGGCCCTTCCTGCAGGTGTGCTAAGGTCCTACCGCCCCCTGTTTGATTACAGCACAGGCCAAACACCAGGGCTCTCCTCCGCCCCGGTCCTGCGGGTTTGATTCAGGGCCTCCAAATGCCTTTTAGATCCCTAATCCTAAACACTTAAGCCCTTCCTGATGGGTTCAGCTCCAGGTCCCGGCGATTTCACCAATCCAAATAGTGAGAGTTGCCTTTTGCCCTTTTTTTCTTTTAATTCAGTGTATTAACCCTTTCCCACTGATTGAAGATCAAGAGATGCAGTTCTAAAAACACAAGTGTGGTTATTTTTCGAACGGTGACACCGCACTTCTTTTAACACCAATTCTGGTACTTGAATCCTCACAATTGCATCTCCATTTTTCACACTTTTCATTCAGTCCGAGTTGCCGTAAAGTAGGAGCGCAGATGAAACGGCTTCTGTAACGAACCTCCCAAAGACAGACATGAATAGTTTCTGAGATCACTGAATTTAAAAAGATATTAATGGATCCTGCGCCAGCCACAGTGCAGCATAAACATCACCAAAATGAGCCACGGTGAATTTCTTCTCCCTGAGTGCATCCGTTGGTTTAATCTTTCCATTTTCCTTTTGCTGTTTGAGTAAACAGGGTTGTCCGGGCCTCCACCTGTTTCGGGGTGCTTGAGAAATGGACTTTTCCTGAAAAGTCTATGACCTTTGACCCATCCACAGCAGGAAGAGGCTGCCAGCAGGCAAATGCCCTCCTGTGTGGCCAACTGCCATTTAACCCCATAATTGTTACAAGGCAGCTCCTGCCTCGTCCAAAACTCGGTTTCCGGAAATCGCTCTTAAACAATCAAATAAACGCACATGCGGAGAATTTGCTGTGCCCAAGGCATTCAAATGGAGCTTGTAAAGCAGTGATTTCAGATTTGCTGGTTGGACTTGACACCTTTGAAAACACACAAAACACTGATGAAAATTATCCCTGCGTTAATTGAGTCAGGAATATATATATTTCGAAGCTATTTCAACTGCAATAAAGCACCATAAGGTGAAAAGGTATTTTTCCCCACCAAGTCAAAAAACACTTGAGTTGTCATTTTGTTTACACAAACTAATACAGTTCTTAAATTAAATAAGTGGGGAAATCTTTTCTTTTAGACAGCAATTCACCAGTTAAGATCGTTCCATTTTTGTTTGCTGTTGAATCACACTCGGCCTCAGGCTGTGTTGTAGATATAGTATCCACTTTACCTTTATCATGCAGTGCTCTGGCCCATCAGGCTTTCTATGTGGTTGGCTGCACTCGGTTATTTTTTCCATCCCTGCACATTTGCTTTTTTGCTCGGCGCTCACCTCCAGACTCGGGCTTAGAGTGTTTCCCCCAGCAGCCTTTCTGATAGCAGTGCGCTCCGTGATTGCTTCCCAGGATCAGAGCGGCATGCAGTACGAGCAGGCAGCTCAGCATACCACACATGCTGCGAGATCAAAGGTCATTCTTGGAAGCCCGGGATTATGGGGGAGGTAAAATCATATTTTTTATCCTATCGCTTTGTTTTCGATCACCCTATCTGACCCACCTCGACCTGCACGCCACCTTTCACCATAGCCCTTACACTCAGGTGTTAGTTTTCAAGAGAGGCTCCGGGTTGAAGGAGGGCTGAGGGTAGCTAATGTAGAAAACTACAGACAAATTGGAGGCAACCTTGAGTGGCGGGTTTGGAAAGGGCTCTAAAGAGACTCCAAGGTCAGTGGATGTGGGAACCGCTGCTGTCTCCTGGGTCTGACGGGAACAGTGACCAAATCAAAGACAGCTCATGAGTGATCCGTTTACTGAGGTCACATCTATTTATTACTGCTGAGGGAGAGTATCATATATGCAGCAGGTCTCTAATGGAAGGAACAGTAATGACACCTGAGGTATGTCATCAGCAGGTGTGAATGACTTGTCATCTTGGAACTTATTATCCAAGTGACTGCAGATTACACAACTGACTTAATAGCCATATTTACCTGCGAGTGTTTACACATCGCTACCATGACATTATTTTGTGTGTGAACGCGTGTGTGTTTTTTTTTACAGCGGCAGTCACATTTCTTTTATTTTGGTATCAGCGTCCAGGACCTCCTCTAACTTTTAACTACAGAGAGCTGCGGCTCATTTGTGTGGTGCAGGGTGTGAAATTAACAGAGAAAGCATTCCATTGTATTAATGTCAAATATGTTCAAATTTGTAAACAAATAAAGCAAATACACAGTGCGAGTGTGTCATTGACTCAGTCTAGTAATTTCAAGGCTATTGTAGTAAATGTCATGGTGTTTTCCACCATTGTAAGGACACCCAACATCAAACACTTACAAAAAAAGGTGTGTATTTAATTATTAAATCATAAAAATATTAACCCGTGTGTCATATTATGTCTCTGAGGCATATTTGTTTTGAAAGTATTTTTTTAAATGGTATGTTTTCTACCCCGCATGTACTTCTTCATCTTGCTGAATTAATTGTAATGTTTAGTAAATGTTGGATTTTAAAATTTATTCAAATACATTAATTCCGGTTGAGTGTAAAAGAAAGTCAAGTCAAGTGAATATTAAAAAGTACTCCTCAGGTTTACCTGTGTGTTAGGATTAGAGGGAATACTCCCAAATACACCTAATACAAAAATAATAAGTGCATTTGAAACATTTAAGTAAATTAAAATATATATATTCTGCAGCTTAAATATTGTGTGACAAGATTTGATAAATTGTATCCAATTAAGAAACTTATGTGCAACTCTAAAAAGTAATTATTTATTAAACATAAAGTTCTAAAAGGTTGAATTTATATTTAAATGTGTTACCTTAATAGAAAAAAGAAACTTAATTAGAGGTTAATT
>VOQJ01034134.1:7933-24880 GCA_015052665.1 Apistogramma diplotaenia | reverse complement strand
AGAGGTTAATTTTGCCATAAAATCTACATTTGTTGTGCAGCATTTCTCCATTAATGCAACAGCTTTCATCCATCTCAACCTTTTTTTTTTCCCACTTGATCGGTCTGATATTTTAAATAGTATACAGTTGTGCCTCAAATTAAAAAGAGGTTATAGCTAAAGGTGGTGGAAACACATGTGGCACAGAGAATTACATTTTTGGATTTTGCACTTGTGCAACAAATAAGCATGTTTCACCACAATTCCCCCACCAAAATTAAATTAGCAGATTCATCCTCTCAGCAGATCTTGTAATATTACTGTAAACCCACATAATGTGTGTCATTTTAATCTCTCAGAGCAGTTGTCATAAAATTGTGTGGATGAAAGAGGCGAGTTGAATGAGTAGTGGATGAAGAGACCCTGTGGAGAGGAAGCCGCTGCCCTCCATGTGATTCAAAATGCTCTGACAGAGTGGGAGAGGACCATTAAGTGGTGTGTTATTTACACATCATAAGCCAGTCTATTATATTGACACCCAGACGACCTAGTCCACTAGTGTTCTGCGAGCGCTGCAGCCTCGCTCTCTGTTTGCTCTCAACACCAGCATGCTGATGGGGTGATTTTCTGATATGACATTCCAATGCTCTGGACTATGTGCGAGATCTTTTCCTCTGAAATAGTCCGAAAGCATTCATTACCCGCGGAGAAATGAGACAAAAGGTCAAGAAAGCGGTGCGACGGGGTGGAGCCATGTGAAGTGGAGGTGGGGTTTACAATCCAATTGGGGATTAAGTTATCTCTTATATCTCTTACTTACAATAAATCCACACGTCTCCATCAGAAATGTCTTGTTTAAACTGTGGAAGAGCATGAAGCAAATGTTTGAGTTTATTTAAAATTCATTGTTCAGTATTACATTGCCGACTGGGGTGAGTCCAGAGATTGCAGAGGTGAGCGGGCAGGCTGCATGTTTTTTTATTCTGATCCAGGAATTGCAGAATTGCCATCCAGTTGTTGTCCTCCACACTATTCTGCCATTTACCAATGGCATCAAAATATTTGACATCCTATATTGAGATCGCATGCAGAGTAATTCCTGTAACTACTGTTGACATAGGTGCCCCAAGTAAAATAAATCTATTTTGTCCATTGATGTGAATGAACTCTCTGTGAACCATTTAAAGCATTAATGCAGACAAAGGAGAACGCATCCCCTTCAGCTCATTAGAATATGGCTGCCACCGACTTCTTATTACTGCAGGCTCGCCTGTGAGTGCTTTCAAATTTCAATAACGTCTCAATAAAACTGTAGGAAGAGTGAAACAATTATCTGCTCAGGAATATATAGTTCAAAGCTATCTTCAATGGGACATAAAAAGTGATTTAAAGACATTTTTGCAGAATATCAGAGTTATTATGAGAGTTCTGCACCCCAAAGCCCGGTGTCTGGCACGAGAAATTATAGCTTCAATTTGTCTGAAATGATTTACAGAGCTCAAGAAAATAACATTGCTGTTTATAGTCTTCAACGATCTCGTTCTCCCTCTCCGTCTCACACACGCACACACACACACGCACACACACGCACACACACACACACACACACACACACACGCACACACACCAGTCCAGTGCAGTAGCCTTTGAAAATAGTCTTCACGGACACAAGCAAAATGCAATTACAAGAGGTTTTTTTTTTAACCTCCAAAATATTTGTTTAGTCGTTTTAAAGGACTGCAGGCACAAAGTCGAGTACATGTTGGTTGATTTTAGCCAATTGGCTCAGAATTGAAGCGAGATGCTTTTTCTAAAAACATGCATGCTTTCAATTTATGATCACGAACAGCCTGGTTTTAGTTTTTTTTAAACAAATCATTACTGATTGTTAGCAGCGTGGTGCTGCCTGTGTAAAAATGCAAGGGAAAGCCTGTAATAATCAATAATTCTATTCATTTTTTTCCTCCAAACTGTGGGTTGGAGATAATAGAGCAAAAACTCAGAAGCCAATCATTAGCTTCCATCCTAAACTCTTGTGAGTAAAATAATGAGTCCTCGTTATAGCGGGGCTCCCTGAGAGAGAGATTGTGCTGTACTGTGGACACAAGTGTGACAAGCACCTCAGTGGAGTCACTGAACAAATTGCCAACCATAACAGTTGATTAGCGCTAATTATTATTGTCATGAACGGCAAAAAATTTGATTTAAAACTGTAAAAATGTAGTCGGCTTGATTTAAATTGTTTTCACATCATAGATATCTGACTTTGGGTAAGTTTTGGAAAGTAACAACAAAGTTGTTTTTTAGGTGTTATTTCCCTGCTGTACAGTTCACTGTGGCCTGAATCAGGCCATGATCCCAGCAGAGCAGAGAGTCGTGGCACAGCCGCCCGTCTGTGTGTTTATATGATGTGTATATTAAATGAAATGCGTGCACCAACTGCAACTGAGCGCAGAACTCAGCCTAAATTATAGCGCATGTAAGTTGTACGTTTAAGTTAATGATCACACCTGGTTAGGAAGTTCCTGAATCCAGCTTATTAAGTCGTTTTGAGACGGGTTTCTTTCCTTCATAAATCAACTGGAACATGTAATTTAGTGTCATTTATTGCTTTAGAATGTCTTCAACTTGAAACTAGAAATATCCGTCATTCGCACAAAAAAAAAGGATAAATCTGCAGCTCTAAATTGCAAAACTATGTAGATAATTCATTACACCCATTAAAATGTACAGCTACTGGAAACTGAGCTGAGCTGAGCATTAGCACCAGCAGAGGGTTTTCCAGCTGAACCTTTACTGCTGCTTTCCATGTCTAATATATACCTAAGTATATGAGGAAAAACATTAAATCAGTTTGAGAATTATGTGGGCAGTAAAGAAACAGTAAAAACTAATGAGAAGTTGATAGGAATCTGTGGTAAACTTGGCAGACGGGTTCCTCTCCTCACCTCTGCCAGGAGTAGCAGCGGCAGCACCCACCAGAGTTGGAGGCGTCCCACTGGGAAAGCCTCTCTGTGGTTATCATACCCCATCTAGTGGCTGCAGTGGGTTAAAGGAGAGAGGAGAAGGACAGTGTCAGCAGCATGCTTTAGATCTCAGCTCTCCGCTTAGGAGCTGAGCCGATACACAGATGGATGAATGGACGGAAAGACAGAAAACAGTCCTGCTTTGATTGAAATCTATCTTTGGATGCACCGCACTGTAAAATTAAAAGAAAACAGGGTCATAATTTGATTCATTTTGGTTCTGTGGCTGAGTATGTCATTAAGAAGAGCTTCAGTGTGCTCTAACAGTATAGTACAATAACTCATAAGCGTCCCGGGTGCAAATTGAATTTGATTTCAGGAACAAAAACGGCTCATAGAGGTGTTGAGACTGAAGAAGTACATGGTTCGTATTACAGCGATATGAAGCCATAAGAATGTGTGAAAGCAATGCCCTCTAGATCCCCTCTTTTCACAAACCTATTATCCAATTGAAAACTGATCTTCAGCGAACTCCCATTGTGTGCCTCTCTTAGAGAATAAATGCACCAAAATTGATCTCAGGTCTCTGAAGTGGGCCTGCGAAGCTGGAGTTTACAGATGGGACCATTTTATTCACTTCTGGTGGCAATTTACAAACATGCAAAACTGAGAGCGCTCCACCACAACCTGCAAGCCAAATGCAGGAGTTCCACCTGCTTGATAACCTTGTTGGGGCACAGTTTTCTCCCATGCGAAAAGAAAGAAAGAAAATGTAACAATAAAGATGTCAAACAATGTGTGTTAACAATTCGACTCAGTACAGTAGGATTGTCTCGGCGAGCGAGCAGCCGGTTGAAGGAATCTGCTAATGTATTGTGACTCCTGCTGTCAGCAGTTCAGCTCTGCACTCTCTTCCTGTAATTTTCAGCCTTCTCCACTGCACTGATACCATTTCAAAAGCCGTCTCACTATCACTCACAGTGAAGCTGTGGGGGCTGTTAACTGTTTGCTCCGGTTTTGATGTTTTACATTGTATGAAAGCAAAGAGAGAGGCTTTCAAAAACACCTGTGTGGCCCAAACGAATAAAAGAGATTCATGTTGAAAGGACTGCAAGACTGTTTTGTGCTGTATTTAAGGTCTGCTCATAAATTACACCATCCAGTCCTCATATTTAAAGGTACAGCCTGGCGCTCCTAACCCCTGCGATGACTGATGTGTGTGTGCACGTTTGTTTTTTTTATTTATACTTTGAGAAAGAGTAGCAGGAACTGACTGTACTATATGTTTATGTTTGCTGATATACTTCTCTGACCTTCATGAACTTCACCTCCTGCAAAATAGATTTAAAATATTGAAAACTTTCCTAAACACTATATAAATAAAGGACACATATGACCTCTGTCCTTAAACTTTTTCTTTTGTGATCCAATATTATACCCTACCTTCCCTTCAGTGAAACAAAATTACTTAAAAGTCCTCCTTTTCTCACCCCCACCTTCCACTAACCATCCAAAGTGTTTTCCTTGTGTACCACCTTCTCATGACAGCGCTTGAAGTAATCATCCGTCTGATTTAAAACACAGCCAGCGAGAGCATCAGGATTGGGCTGAGCGGCTGCTCCGATAGGTGAAAAGCTGTTGCAAGCCCTATTATATTAGCTGTTTCAACCTATTTTCTGAGCATCCTTTTAATCAGGCCAAAGCCTAGCCACCATTTCATTTGTTCATCCAGTGGGTGATGCAATCCCCGAAGCCAAAGCTCTCTATTCATTAGATTGTTTTAATGTGCCTGAAAGCAGTTGTGCAAATAAACAAGCCGTTACAGTGAAAAGAGGAATCCCTGCGTCTGCGCATTAACCCGGGAGGGACTACAATTCCAACTTGTGTCTTTTATCGTATTAATCCCAAGCAACATCATTTTGCAGGTCCCAGAAAAGGACTTATAAATTGCACCTAATAGGCTTCAAATCAGGCACTAATTAAAACTGCATTAACCTTAATGAATCAGAAAAATTGAGACCCCAATTTATTGGAGTTGTGTTTATACAAGAGCTGGTTTCAATAATATATGACGCAAGCGTCTGTGTGGGATGAGCCTGTCTTCCTAATGCGAACCTCCTGTGAGTGCGTGCCTATGTGCGTGTGCATGCATCAGTGTGGTGGGTTTTGGCCCTCGTCGTCATTACAGGCCTCGTTAGAGGTTAACTTTAGCAACATTCAGGCGTTTTTAGCGCCGTGGAAGAAGCCGGAGCCGCATGGTGCCAATCAGCGTCACAGGTGTTCATAATTGTCTGTCTAATTGCTTCATTACTGGTGAGGAGGCCTGAGCCCCGTCTGTGCATCCATCACATCTGGATTTTGGGAAGCCCTCTCCAGCTCAAATGAGAAGCCTCTCCTGAGTTTTAACATGTATCTGCTTGTTGCCGTGATTTCCCAGGAGCTCGTCATTTATTTGTACGCCAATTCTGACTCAAGCGCCTTTAATGGAAATTCCCTTGGCTGGAAGGAGGGGAGGGGGGGGGGTTGCTTATGGCAATTTGTTGACAGGGGAAACTCGTTTGTTTTGAATGTATGTGAATAATGTAAAGAAAAATAAAACGTGCAAATGATGTCTGATGTAGTCTGTGAAGTATGAGGTGGGTTTTCTTTTGTGTTTGAGTGTTTCTGTGTGTTATTGCAGTCAATTGTATGCATAGAAGACCCCTGAGATTTCCCTCAAGAGACCTGCTGTCCTAATGAATCAAGCCTCTCCAATGTGGGAAGGACCTAAGGGGGGAAACTGTGACTCTTTATTAGTGAGAGTTCAGCAAACCTGCCAAACTCACCATCTACACTTGTTCTAGTTCAGATTACTGACTACAAAAACATGGTATGACCTTTAAATCATCAAAATCACTTCATGTCTTTCTGATTGGTCCGTTTCTAAAGACTACAACACTCCTCCCCGCAAGGAAATGGGCGATGGATTAGGGTGAGGTCACCGGCGTTTAACATTTAACATGCCATTTGCAGGAAGTGCCGCGAGATCTCCTCTCTGTCTCTCACTCAGATATGCTCTGGGACACCCATGTGAAACAGTACGAGATGAAACCAAGTCTTGACCTCAAACCTCCAGCCACCTTTGCCCACCGACGCAGGCTGTTCTGTATCCAGCTCGTGTCAAGCCCAGACCTGCACTGGCCAATTAACTTGGAGCCATATGGATTTCAACTGTGGCTTTTGGCAGATGTTTGTCCAACCCATCACTCAATTTGGTTCACGGGGGATTTGCTGTCACCTTTTGGGAATTTTGGAGAATTCTACCAGATTTTGATTATCAGTCTTCATCAGGTGGATTGGTGTTTTCCCAAAGGTGGAATTACGGCCCAGTATGGCTGTTATTTATGGATGAAAGTCTACTCAGGCACCTGCAGTGCCAGCAGTCACTCCTGGGAGTCTCTGCCTACGTTCGCCTGTAAATTCTATGCTCGGATTAGAAGAGTATTATGGACTGATTGTGGACTAATGTCCAGTGACTGAATTATCTCTTCAAATGTATGAAGTCTATTAATTATAAAGCATGTTAGTGGCACAGTTGCTCTGTGATTACTGTCAGATGCATATGGGCATGCCATGACTTGATGTTCCCCGACGACAGAGCTAAAGGCTGCTGCGTCTTCACTCAGGCATGCTGAAGTCCTCTGAGAGATGGCTCGTTTTTCATGTCACACCAAACACAACAAACTAGCCTTGATTTGTATCATGCTCCACCTCATCCTCCTGTTTAGTGATTACATGCCAGAATCCAGCTATTATGATGTAATTAGATGTGACATAATGGCTAACAATGAGCATCTTATTTATACAGTCATCTACCAGCCTCCTTTGTTGCTTATAATTCTTCAGTAAGACAAAAATATGCGTCAGTTTGCTCTTACAGGCTCCACGGTTTCCACCCTCCCCGTAGCTACAACCTAGAGTCAACATTTCCTGCCACCGTCTGCTCCAAATTGACTCCACAGTGAGTATTTCAAGTACAAGTGGTGAAATGTTTCATGTTCTTTGCAGCTTATGTGCAACAGACTTGGCAGCAGCACAATAGCTATGGGAAGTGATTTATTTTCTTAAAGTAATTAAATGCCTACTTGATCATTTTTTCAGAGAAAATGTGAGAATGTGGCAAACAAATTAAAGGAGCACTCCATGACTAAACCTATCCCTAGGATTGGTGGAAACATCACAAGCGAAACAGGAGCCAAACCTTCTTAATCTACGTAGCGACATTTGGGAGTTTCTGAGGAAACAATTCGGAAACATGCATTCTATTTCTGTTTGCACCCAATTATTAATTTCAATTTATGTAACCCCACTTACTCCCACAGTTTAATTAATGACGCTTGTTATCGGCTGTGTTTAAGAGGTAATGGACAATGCTGAATTTTGAGTGTTTACAGCGCTGGAGAAAAAATCCTGCTTTACCCCTTTGTAATGGACTGCCAGCAAACAAGAGATTAACAGTGTTTGTCACTCTTCCTGCAGCTGTGTTATAATGCAAACCTAGGAGGGAGAGGGGAGGGGGGCATTAAGCACATAACTTTGAAATGGTGACATGAAATAGCTACCATGGTCAGAAGAACTGGCATGCCCCTCATTCACCTAATCCATACCATAATTCCTGATCTAATTAGAGAAAGGCTCAGTGCTAGGCCTGCCATAAAAGAATGAAGAACACAGACAGACTGTGTGCCCAGAGAAGGGAAGCCATAGTCAGTGAAGTAGAAAGAGAAAGGAGTAGGAAAAGAATGGGGAGCAAGGAGGAAAAACAAGCACACATGGTTAACTGAACAGGTAATTCTGATTTCAGCTGTTGGGTGCACTTCCTAATCTGCTTATAATATTACTGGAAACTTCATAAATAATTCTAAACAACTTTTAGCAATAAAATCATGCCAGTAAGATAACTGGATGGTTGAGCTAATTTACTTTAGGTGCTAATCACAAACAAAAAAACAACTCAGCATCACAATTCTGACAAACCAGTTAATTTACCAAGCAGTTTAACTCAACAATCAATTAGATCGTGAATACAGTTTTAAAGCATTTTGTATGAAGTTTGTGGGTTCTAATATGCTGTCATTTGTGCACTTACTGTGGGATTTCTGGCCACTGGCCATTCATGCACACTTGTGGTGGTGTGCTTCCGATGCTCTGCAGTTTCACAGCAAAGAACCACTGTTTGTGCCGTGGAGTTTCTCTCAGGCTGATCAAACTGATCCATTCTCTTCCAGTCAAATCAAAAAATGGCGGCACACCAAAAAGTAGATAGGCGGAAAAAGCAGCACTGAACGGGCCAGTCACAGCTGTTGCAGCACAACGTGCAGTCACATTTTCAGGGAGGTGCACATCAGGTCATGTGGAGGTTGTAGCATAACGTTTCAGAAGGGTTTGTGGTGCCGCTGTACCTACGGCGTAGATTTAACATCATTTCACTGTTAGGATGATGTCTTTTAACAGTCTAAGCAGCACCCTCAGCGCTTCAACACGAAACCATTGCTGAAGTCTCTTGATTGGCTGGCTCCGAGGGCGAGTCCGTTCCCGTAGACTCCGGTGTTTAAACACCAAACCTTAGAGCGGGAAAAACCATGCTAACGGCCCTAAATGTTCCCTTTGCAACAACTTGACTTTTTGTATTTATTTTTCAACTCACTCATGCAACAGAGGAGGCTTTATGGTAGCTGTCTGCTGTGCGTCACTGAAATTAATTTGCATAGTACTAGGCATCTCAGCCATGCTTTTGGAGCATTTTAATGTTATTATCAGACAAATCATATGGATTGATGTGATTTTAATTGTACTAAAAGGCCATCTGTGAAGTCTGTACTCCAGTATTATTGATGAGTAAAATGTTAGTACCCATACATGGGTAAAAACTGTTAAGTTAGATAGTGTTAGCTTAGCATTCCACATGGTGACGACCAAAATGCCAAAATTATTTTCGACAAATCAGTGTGTTACGTTACAGTGGCTGCATCCACATTTAGGGCTTCGTCCACACATGCACGGGGAACTTTGTAAGCATAGCTCTTTCTGTGGTTTTTGGCCATTCATTTTATGTCACTGAAACTGGAACTTATTAAAAAAAACTCTTTCCACTATTATGGTTTTTAGAAACTCTGTTTCTGTGTTTACATGTGGACTAGGAAACCAGAGATTTTGTCTTTTAACATCAAATGTGTGTAACTTCATCTCCTTTGTTGGCGTCACCGTGTGCACTTTGTTATTGCTTGTAGGGTTCCGATTGGCCGTGTGGTTAGGGTTATACCGCCACCTGTTGTTTTGGCTTGTTCTTCAGCCTGAAAATGGAAAATCTGTTTAAAACAAAAAACCTGTGTACTTGTGCATAATACTGCAAACCTAACCTTTTTTTATTTATAGGGAAACTTAAATTTGGGAACTAATAAAATCAAATGTGTACAAAGTTACAACATATATTAGGAACAATATTAATAATAGTGAATAATGTCACTGTTTTAAGATACAATGAAGGGAAGCCAAAGATAATATAACTGTTTCGAGGGGTGAAGAAAATAACTATTAATGGCCTAAATTTAAATTAGTCTATTGATTACATGTCAGTGTGTAGCCTGTACTACACTGTAATGAACGTGTGACTCCAACATTGCTATAGTTAAATCGTTAAAGGGACAAAGACATGTATAATGAATGGAGCAATAGCCTAAAAAATGTCTGAAGTAATTAATCCTGCTTTTCCCCCCACACACAACTCCAGTAGACAAACTAATACAGTTCAGTTGCAGCTGTTCCAGAAACCACATTTCTCAGCACAAATTACTAATTAAATGGCGGGCATTTCTAATTTATACTCTAGAATTACTCGTCCTAAAATCTCTCATTCCTACAGGGCTCTGTGGACTATTACTCATACAGTAAAAACTCCAACTAAAAGTCAAACTGTTGCAAAGAACACACATGCTCAGTCTTTGTTCGTGATGCCCAAACCTAACATTTTCCTTTTCATCTGGACAAGATGAAGTCATTTACACAGCCCGGCCCTGTTTGGCTTCAAAGTGTCTTTTTGAGGTCTCAGGCTGGACACTTGCTGCAGGTGCAGTGTTGGAAACTCTGATGCAACACCAGAAATGGTCGACCCCATTCCACACAGGAGGGGTGAAGAGCGGCAGAGGACCAAAGTGAAGTCACTGCCTCGTGTGTCTACCTGGTCGGACTAAATTCAAATTTCCAACATTTGTAGACCTTTCAAAACCAAACTGCATAAAACCAAGTGGTGAGATAAGATGCCTCCCCTGGGTACCCGGGTGAAAGTAATAAAAATCACTCTGCTGCTCCTCCAGATACAGTAGGGCTACAATAAGTTAGCTGGGGATTACGCTGTTAAATAGCCAGAGGCTGTGCGTGTATCATCAGCCTGGATAACTGCACTATTGCATACTACACAATCGTGCATTGCCAGTAATGTATCTGTACTCTGAATTACATTCATGGGGATGTCAGTAAACTCCCCTGTGATGTATCTTTGTGGGTTAAGAAATGAAATACACTGATCCACAAGTGAGATAGATGCGCTTACCAAGGTCAAGGAGGCTCCCCAGCGTAATTACACGACTACCAAACACAAAGGGCATTGTTATTGGACAAGTATAATGCCGCGCATTACCACAGCAACACAGCTGTTTCTATCAGCGAACACTAGCTTGGGAAGACATAGGGCGGGCATCAATTTAGCCTACTTATCTAAAGTCTCTAATTACTTGGTTTATTTGATAAACAGAACAAGGAGAATCCTTAAATGATTCTGCAAGATCCAAAGGGGATTAATTTCTTACTCCTTGAAAAAACAAATCACTGGTAGAATCCCTTATTTCACTCTTTAATCACGCATTAATTAGGAGCAATAGGGCACCAGTTACACTTGGCATTTGGTGAGATTGCAGGGGGAAAAAAAGAGCCTGCATTAGCCTCTCCAGAGGAGGAGGCAAGCACATCAGGCTAAGACAAAGATGACACAATCAGACAGAACAGCAGGAAGCTTGAGTTGGGAAAATGGGAATTTGAGCTTTTCCTGCCCCATTCCTACACAAAGCACCCTTTCCTCAGGCAGAAGCATTCATCGGGTACTCGTCTAACAGTTAAGATGAAATATTTTACCACGGTATTATTTTGATATACAATTTACAATGTCACTACTAAAAATAACTGGACTGATTATATATGCTATATTAAGTATGAAGAAACTAACATTGCATTTCTGTTGGCCTTTTAGTAGTAAGTTATGTTCTTTTAGGCAAAGCATCTGGGAAATGGAAAAACATGAAAAGACAGTTCACGCATGAGTTTCAGGAAAGAAACCAGCCAAAACAAGAAAAACAGCAAAGCCAGCTACGGAACAACAGAAAAATTAACACTGTTAAATAAGCCGTTAAAAGCAATTAGAACATGTGACTAAACACACAAAACAAAGCAGAAGTCACTGGAGTGAGAAACAGCTGCACATGAACTTGTAAATGTATTTATGGGCAATAAAAATGTCCAGTTTCGAGCAGGTGGAAGTAGAGTGTAAAGCAATGAGGGTTAATCATGGGAGGCTTAAACTCTGGGAGCAAAAGCAAAAGAATCACACTCAAGGAGAAAAGACAGAATACGCTGCATGAAGCAGGGGCTAAACACCCCGGCTTTGTTTACATGCATGGATTGAGTTAATGAACGTCCAATTAAGGTCTGTTTGAGTTATGTTATTTACAATCAGCTGGCAAGAACAAAGCCACTGAGTACCTGTGTAACTGCAGGTTCTTAAAGAGCACTTTTATTTGGCAAAGGTTGACTTTTGCATTTGTGTGGCACATCACAACCTACTCATGCAACAAAGGAGCTGCTATGTGGCTCCATGCAGTTCTTCAGCTCTGTAACATTTTGTGATTTTTGTGATAACGCTTCATAGGCAGGCCCAATGATTGGATCAAATGCTGCATTTGTTTTTAAACCTAAACATTTTCACACACTTTGAAATAGGGTTTTGGATGCTCTGCAGTACAGGGCTACCTGTGTTGTATTGTTTTGGGGGATTTTCATAATACAGAAATGGGCGGCCAGTTTAGTACCTTCAACTCTTGCCATTAAGCTGTGCAGTTGCAAAATTTGCAGAATATCATTTAGCTTTTTCTTGCTGAAATCAGCAAGACCTTCTCTGAGAAGCACTGATTTTGCATGGCTGAATATGTTGCACTGCAGGTCGGGCTTCTGTTTTTGCTGTTTAGATGAGCTCAGGTCCAGGGAAGGTGGTGACTTAAAAAAGGCTCTTGATCATCTGGAATAAGAGTAGCAAACCTTTGGATATTGGCAAAAAAAAAAATCACATTCAAATGTCTGAACTTCTTACGCTGCAGCACCTAAACCAAACTGCTATTAAATGGCAATTATGTCTTCGCTTACATTTTTTTTTCTTTTTGGACGACTCCTTATCTGAGATGAAAACCGTATCGAACGCAATGAACAAAATGGTGTGTAAAATGTGTTTTGAAACCATTATGCTCTCAGCCTGTTTTCGTATTTTGTGAGCTTAAATAAAGAGGTAGCTTCTCAAGCAATCTCGGCCTTGTTTGTTTAACGTAATTACTACTTGTCCTCCCATCCTGCCGGCCCAGATGATGCATGAAAATTACCATTCCCCTACTTCAATCAAAGCAGGAAAAAGAAAAGGGAGAAAGGGGGGAACAGAGGCGAGCAGATGGGAGGGGGGAGGCAGTGAGAGAGGAACTCTGTGAGGCACACAGAGCTCCCTCCCTGCATGACAAGAAAGGGCACTGTCTCTGATTAATTAGCTGGAGTTGGTAATCAGTTTAATAAGACTGAAGTTGATGGTGAGAGGTCCCCTTTGGCAGAGCCACGCTAAGCTTAGCACTCTGTTCAGGGCCCTCGCTTTCTTCCGCCAAGTAAACACGCAGTGTCTATTTACATAAACAGTTGTTTCTTTTTTGTGGGGGGCTGTTTTTCCTTCCAAACCGCCTCAAAGCCTAACACCACCGCTTAAGTCACTCACAACAATGGCAGCGAGGATAGCAGACAAATTCATGAATTTTTCACCATATGAGAACTAATTAAATTGAGGCCTTTTTGAAATGAATATAGTGTGAGGTACTCACTAGCCCGACGCACACAAAGAGGCTATAATTCTGTGATTGAATTCTGGCTTGATAGCATTCAGTCTTTTGCTATAGTGAGCTATACAGATGGCCGGGGTCCTTTTCATTCTTCACTTTCTTAATGGCAAATCTCATTATGGCACTTATCACTGTACGGTAGAACAAGACGGGACCGATGGGCCACGAAGCCTCACAGTGCAGGAATTTGATACCTGTCTGCTGTCGAATATCATGCAGAGATTAGATGCAAAATGTTTAATTTATGGCACACATGAAATACTGTGCTTATTTATCTCAGAAGGGCATGAGAATGAATAGGTTTTGGCACTGATCATATGAACTGACCCAGATGCAAAAATGAAACGTGCTTTTGTTTTGAGAGAGACTGATATCGATGTCATAATGCTGAACACGAAGCAGCTAGGCATGGCAACATAAATAACAAATTAGGCCCCAATCAGGCAGGCCCAGAGACCAGTTAGTGACCTTCTAGGAATTACAGCTCATGAGGGAAAAGTGTGTATTCCCCAGCTGGTTCTGAGTGGTTGCTGGCAGCCGCTGTGAAATCAACTGCAAAAGCCCCAGTCAAACAGGCCCAAAGACCGCTCGGTGACCCGCTGGCAACCACCGGTCACTAGGGAAAAGTAATGAGTGGTTATGGGATGTGTCTGCAAGCACTCGCCAAGTGGTAGTGAAAATGTGGACATAACGATGCAAACCGGAAACAGCGACCGTTCACCTTCAAAGTAAAAACTGCACCTTCTGAAATGTGTTGCTTGCAGCAGTAAGGTGCAACTTTTACCTTAAAGGTGAACGTTCTCTGCCTCTGGTGTCCATCGAACTTTTCAAGTTGCAGTAACCTTCAAACATCTTGGCTTTAGCCTCATAATGGACAGCCATGGCAGTGCTTTTGAGTTTCTCATCTCACCCTCAGCAAGCAAGTGAATTAGTCAACAGTACTTTATAAAGTACCAGCTTTCCCCCTTCTGAAGCTGTAAATCTTTAAAGACACCTCACAAAAACGAACTTTTCTTCTGGAGAAGGCTTAGTAACTTCCTAACACAATTCAACACATTAGAAAAAGAGCGTATAGTGAATTTGTTGGGGACGATCTTCAGCTGTGGACTATTCTGCATTTAATTTTTCCAATATTTTTCAGCTGCAGGAAAGTGAATGCAGAGTACCCAAAATATATACTACAGCTTGTGTTCATTGTAATGGAGGAACATTAGTGTGGCTCACTGATGTGTTTTTAATGGAGCACAATGGAGCTCTGTGGCACAGAGGAATGAGAGAGGCTTTGGATACACACAGTGCTCGCCAGCAGCATTGATTCATTGTTGGTTTTGGTGTTTTTGTGGGATTTGTTATTAGTATGAAGATTTCACCTTCAGCAACAGTTTGGGTGAAATTTATGGAGAAAATTAAGAAGATGGGGGGAAAACATTTTAACATCTGTAAGTTCTCAGTAAACTGAACCCCAGATGTAAACATGCTCCTCTGTTAGTTCAACATGTATTATCTTCAGAGGCGGCAAAAGTACAGACATTCTGTACTTAACTAGAAGTACAGATATTTAAAAAAATACTTAAAAAATACTCTGATTCAACTTCTTTACTCAAGTACCAGTGAAAAAGTACAGGCTCTGAAATGTACTCAAAGTAAGAAAGTAAAAGTAGCTCTTTGGAGGACGTTTCTACAAGCTACTTTTGTGCACAGCTAACTGAGCCTTGTGCTATATTAATGTAATAAATGAAACAATATTATTACATGAGTACAAACTTTATTTCAGTCTAAATTCTAATTCTAATGAATGCACTCAGCTTGAACACTGTTATGTAGCACATGAGCAGAGAGAATTTAAAAACAGCTGTATTTGGTGTTACCTACATCAACAGGGTGAATCTGCCTCATCACCTAAACAGGAAAATGAGCACAGTCAGCGGTTACAGTGGGATTCAGCAGGTGGGAGGACTCTAAGATCGGTTGTAGAAGCTCAGTGTTGTGAAAGGAATCAGAACTTACCATAATTTCTATTGTGAGCTCCAACAGATTTTCTGTGATCAGCTGCTGCCGCTCCGAGGTTTACTGCCCTTTGTGGATTTACACAACTGAATTTGACAAGATGTAACCTCGTATTTCATGAGCTGTCTTAGCTGATTTTGACGCTCTACACTGTCGGTATGCTGCTTATACTGTCTTTATACTGGCAGTGTAGCGTTGGTATAAAGGTGCAATTCAGCAAATGAATCTAAGCAAATTCAAACTAATCTCTGCTACATTTGATGTAACCTAACTGACCATGAACACCACGGCTGCTGTGCACCAGTGCAGCACCGGGCTTTACTATAAATCCCCCACAGTACAGCAAACTAACCTGTTTACTCTGCACTAAAGCGCAGTATTTTCATGCAGCCTTTGAATAACATAAAGTTATATTGTACCTCAGTTTGTTTTACAGGATGTTTCACGATATAAAAAACCCATAACTTCACATCCAGTATCTGATTTCAAAAAATGTAAGCTTCATATTTCCAGCTTATCAAATGTCACTGAGGAGTCGTTAGGGTTACCTGCAGTTCTAGCCTCTCTTCTTCCTCTCATGTCCTATTTCTTCCATCTCCGCCTCTGAGTTATGTCTTTCTTTTCTCTCCCTGCAGCAGCTGGACCTTTCAGCTAGCAGACACACTGTGTGACAAACTGCAGACAGTTTGCATGTTTGCTGATATTTGTTGAGCATTTCTTGTGTGTTATTGTTCCTCCCTTTAGGCTCAGATCGGTTTTATGTTTGAAGGCACAGTCAGCGGAAATAAAATCTTCCCTCAGACATGTTAAACCTGAGTCTGTTTTGAAAATGTAAGGAATAGAAAGTAAAAAGTTGTCAGAAAAATAAATGCTCAAAGTACAGATACCTAAAAATTCTAATTAATTACAGTAATAAAGTATTTGTACTCGTTACTTCCCACCTCTGATTATCTTTCCAAATGAATGTTACTGGTTTCAGATGAATAAAACATTTGAAGCTCGATGGCCTTCGTCTCTGAACCACTCAGTCCGTAGTCTTTCTCAGCCTCTGCTCCTCATTTCTGCTGCTATGATTAAGACCATTCTTTGTCCCGTCCATTTGGAAATGTTTAAGATAAATTAATCATACGAAGCCTCTCACATGACATAACCTCTTTAAAAGTATAATTCCACTTTCTGAATTGTTCACTCTGTTACACTTAAATCTAATAAGTCATGACTTAGACAAGTCTTGGAATAAAAAACAAGCTGTTGCTGTCATGGCCCAGCAGTTTCTATCTAAAGTAAACTCTGAGGACTGAGCCCGAGATAACGGAGCACCACATCACCCTGTGGCGTTAATGATCGTCCGCTGTTACAACACAAAGACAGTCAAGTAGCAGATAGAGCACAGAAATAATTTAAGCAGTGCTAAGTGGTCTATTGTCATTCAAATGATAAATTATGCTTGGCAGAGGTTTTAAAGTCACTTTTACAAAGCGTTGCTATTGTTTGTGTCGAGACAAGGTTTTAACGAGTCGGAATGGAGGGAATTACTTGGGAGAGTTTGGAGTTCCTTGGGGTTTGGACACAAATTGGTTCCCTGCTCATTGGACTGCCCGAACTGTCAGACAAGCCTCCAACATGGCAACACTGGTGCTCATAAAAGACTGCGCTGGTGAGACAACAGTGCATAAATGAGGATCTGGAGTCAACATGACAGCTTGTGTTAGCGCTAATGCTTGAGATGATGGAAGGTTAAACTTGAATTCACTATAATGTGTGTGTGTGTGGGGGGGGGGGGGGGTTAAGAGTGTGTCTCGGGGGCCTTTATTTTTTCC
>VOQJ01034126.1:0-10535 GCA_015052665.1 Apistogramma diplotaenia | reverse complement strand
ACTGTTCCACTGCGAGCTGTAGGCCACCACCTGATGAAGCCAACAAGACCACATCATCCGCAAATAGCAGAGACGAGATCCTGAGGCCACCAAAGTGGAAGCCTTCTGCCACATGGCTACGACTAGAAATTCTGTCCATAAAAATTATGAACAGAACCGGTGACAAAGGGCAGCCCTGACGGAGTCCAACACTCACAGGAAACGAGTCTGACTTATTGCCGGCAATGTGGTCCAAGCTCTCGCTGCGGTAGTACAGGGACTGAACGGCCTGCAACAGTGGACCAGACACCCCATACTCAGAGTTATGTGTTGTTACTAATTCTACTTACATTATATATGCTTCCTTTAGGCAGTATTATAAGACGGCAGAGCAAACTTTTTCATTGGTATGCAGATGACATTCAATTTTATCTATCCATGATAGATAAAGCTGGGTCAGACACACACCAATTGGTTAAACTGCAGCAATGTCTTAAAGTTATAAAGACCAATATGACCTGCTTATAAATTTAGGTAAAACTGAGGTTATTGTACCTAAAAATCAAATAAACATTGTGTCTAACTAGGTACTTACTCTGGCTATTACAGCATTGGCGTTCGGTGACACTGTGAGGAGTATTGGAGTTATTTTTGACCGAAATATGTCCTTCAATGCACATAAAAAGTAATATGTAGAATAGAGCTTTATTGTCATTACATGTCGTCACATATAATGAAATTTGCATTTCACCCATCCATAAGAATACAGTACAAACAAAGACAGGTAAGACAGGTGTTCTGTGGTCATACGGCCGGTACCGGTATGACTGACTTCTTGCATTTCCACAATATCTCTAAAATTAGAAACATCCTATCTCAGAGTGCTGCTGAAAAACTAGCTCATTTTTACTTCTAGGCTAGACTACTGCAATTCATTACCATCAGGTTGTCCTGAAACCTCCCTGAAAAGCCTCCAATTCATCCAAAATTTTGGCAGCAAGTGTACTGACAGGGACTAAAAAGAGAGACCACATTTCTCCCATATCAGCTTATTAAATCCAGAATTAAATTTTTAAATCCTTGTCCTCACATATAAGGTCTTGAATAATTAAACCTCATTGACAGGTTCACGGTGTCATCTTATTAAATAAAACACAACAACATTGCAATGGTATTTTCTTGCTGTATGCCAAACAAGGAGAGACCCCGATGTGATCTTCCGCGATCAGCTGTGGCTAA
The DNA here is from genome assembly GCA_015052665.1 of Apistogramma diplotaenia. Classification (NCBI taxonomy): domain Eukaryota; kingdom Metazoa; phylum Chordata; class Actinopteri; order Cichliformes; family Cichlidae; genus Apistogramma; species Apistogramma diplotaenia. Next base: position 9,317 of record VOQJ01034126.1, on the reverse strand, counting down.
AAGCGGAAGCGTCTCTGCCGGGGCTATCGCTATCGCAAAGACTCTTTATTTTCAAAGAGTCACATGACCAAACGTACACGTCACAGCACGTTTACAGATTACACATTCTTAGCTCTTCCTAGCCTTAAAGCAACAGTGTACCCTCTAAGATGTAATGAGATTGTGACTTGCATATTATATGTATCTGTTTATATCTATGTCTGTGTGTCTAACTATATGTAGCAGGTAAAGGTAATTACATTAAAAGCACAACAAGAGTACAGTATTATATATTCATATAAATTACTGCAAGGGTGATGATAACTCCTTAATAAAAAGAAAGGTTTCTCTAAAAACCTAACACTCATCTTATCTTAAACATCTCATAGTACCATATCAACTCAACAGGGCACTTTGCTTTCAGACTGCTGGTTCTTAGATTATTCAAAAGTAAATGGGAGCTGAACCTTCAACTTTCAGGTCCCTCTTTTGTGGAACCAGCTCCCAGTTCTGATTCAAGAGACAGACACCCTCTCTATTTTTAAGATTAGGCTTAAAACTTTCCTTTTTGATAAAGCTTATAGTTAGGGCTGAACCATCCCTTAGTTATGCAGCAATAGGCCTAGGCCACTTGGGGCGCCCCATGATGCACTGAGTATTTCTTCTTTATTCACCTCTTTGACTCTGTATGTTTATGCACTACTCTGCATTTAATCATTATCTGTTATTAATCGCTGGCTCACTTCCACAGGATGTCTTTTCTCCTGTCTCCCTCCCCTCACCACTAACCAGTTGAGGCACATGGCTGCCCCTCCCTCACTTTGGTTCTGCTGGAGGTTTTAATCCTGTTAAAACGAGGTTTTCCTTCCTACTGTCGCCAAGCACTTGCTCATAGAGGGTCACCTGATTGCTGGGATTTCCTCTTTGTTACTGTAGTACCTTGAGGAAGAGTTGTCTTTTGGTAGAGCTAGACAAGCTAGTTACATATTGCTTGTGTCACTTATTCAGGCACATACTAAAGCAACTATAGCTACTTACTCCATAGGTCTTATTTATACAGGAACATTTGTGTATAACGTCACAGGTTTAATGTCATACATTTGCATTAAATATCCATGCGATTCAAAGTAGTCTATAGCTTAATGGCTGGAACAGGTCACCAAGGTAAGCTTTTAGCACTGGAACTGAGATAAGATGAGGTTAATGGACTGGAGTTCCTTCTTAAGCAAAACCTGCAGCTGGAGAAGCTGTGTTGAGCGCTGACTGAATGACCATGACCCAAAGAATAACATGGTGTCAAAGAGGTTGCTACGTCTTAATCATGAATCAACTGAGAACAGGAGCTGCCATTTCTGATGCTGAAATCTCATCTCCAGTACCGGCACCCTCTTAGGTCTGTGAGAAGCTTGTACTTAATGAGGCATGCAACAGTAATTAGCAGCGACAGAAACCTCAACATACAAACACTTTCTTCATCTTCTTTCTACTTATGCTGCCCTCTCATCTCTCACCCTTTCCTCCCCTCTCATGTTTTTGATATCCTTTCATCTCCCCTCCCTTTTTCTTGCCTGTTGTCCTTTCCAAACAGATACAGCCTCTTTTTGTCAAGAGGAGAGTAATTACAGTTGTTTACAGCAGCAGTAAACAAAACACATGGCAGATGAAGAGACATACTGACAGACAGTTATGTCATAAAACAGGGGCATGAGCGATGGACAGGTCCTACACTTAGAAAAGATGATTAACTGCTGAACAAAGCCATTTTTTTCAGCTCCCATATGGGATTCACTCAAGGTGAACACCAATACATGATGAAACTTGAGGCAATCTGACCCCCAGCAGGTGAAAATATGAAAGCTATCTTCTTTAACACACACATTTTGTCATTTAGTGAAAGAACAAACCCATTGTTCATTGCTACGAGAGGGTGAAAGAATATGTTATGACCCTTTCATGCTTTAAAAGTACACACTTACTGAAAGCTATCCTAAAAGTAGCAATACACAACTTTTCACCTTGAGGCACGAACGAAGTATGTGAGTCCTGCGCAGCTCCCCTTCAGTGGGTAAAGTTCACGTCCCAACAGCTGCCACTCATTCTGATGAGCTGTCTTCAGTTGAAATGGCATGTAGCCTGAGGCTGAGGCAAGATGGTAAATATAAAGCCACTGCAGGTGAAGAAGTAAAAGATTACAAATACAATCTAAAAACAAAAATGTTATGTTTACCAATAAATTATTTCTGGTTATCTGCACTTCATTGGTCTTCAATTTGTGTTTCTTTTACTAGGCCTGAAAACACTTACAAACCGATTTTATTTAAAGATTGATTTCTCTAAAATACACTTTTCATTTATATTTTTCTGTACTTTACCACACGCATATGGACATTGCTCTTTCATTTTGAGTTTCTGGTTCTGAAGATGTCTTAAGGCAGTAAGAATTGCTGGGGAAGCGCGGGCATAACAATGTCATCTGCACAAGGACCCTACTCTCTGGCATGATCAGATACTATAACAAGATATGTGGTCAAACCACAGAGCTGATTAGTCAAGCGGCTGGATGGTTGAGGAAAGTGTGTGTGGGGGGGGACACGACAGAGTGTGTCTGTGTGAAGGTGGGAAAGCTGGCGGAAGTCAAAATGGGCTTAAAGCAATGATCCAAAGTAAGCCAGTCGACTGGCCTATTCCTGTGTTCATTCTTGCATCCATCTAACAAACTAGCTATCGATTCTGTGTTTCCTAATGAGTTCTCCTGGGCCATGTGGGATTTCTTGACTGGCAATCTTCCATTTGCTGTCTTTACTTGATAGGAATATAGTCTTGCCCCCACATTCATGAGCTTTCTTTTTGAGCTTCTCTGCTAACTCATCAGCTATTACGTGATACTTGTGTTGTCAGGCGGGATTCTGTCTTTCTAAAAAATACAGTTTCACACTCTAACACATTAACATGACTCTCACTTGCTTCATTTACAAAAAAAAAAAACTGTTTATACACATTTTCCTGCAATTAAACAAAGTTGCTCACAGTTATAAAAACAGTTCTTGGATCCAAAAATTATTTCACAGATCCTGCATTCCTACCCTCTACCCCTATGAATATATTATCTAACAAAGTCAACTGTAAAATTTACGTACGTCAACCAGTTTTCTACAATTACAAAAGAAGGCAAGGCTGAACTAATCTTTACTGTAAGAATCCCTTTGTTTTTAACAAAGAAAAATAAAAGAAGAAAGAAAAACCATACCGCATTATTTTTGTTTTGAGCCGTTTCTCTTGATAATCAAAAATAAATAAAGTTAAAAATTAAAACACATCATCAGGAGCTGTTCAGCTGTGGAAACTGATGTCATGAAACACCCAGCACACCACTTTTATGCTGATGTTAATGCCAGAGGAGGTTTAAAACAGACTGCTGGTGACATTTACATTTACGCCAGAGTATTCAACGCAGATGACTGCCCCTCCCTGAGCCTGGTTCTGCTGGAGGTTTCTTCCTGTTAAAAGGGAGTTTTTCCTTTCCACTGTCGCCAAGTGCTTGCTCATAGGGGGTCGTTTTGATTGTTGGGTTTACTCTGTAATTATTGTAAGGTCTTTACCTTATAATAAAAAGCACCTTGAGGCGACTAGTTGTTGTGATTTGGTGCTGTATAAATAAAATTGAATTGAATTGAATTGAATTGAACGATACTGCTGTGTAACTGTGGTCTGTCACTTCATGCTTGAATTGCTGTGGATCCTAAACACTCCCATGTTGCAACAACATCACTTGTGGAATATGTAGGAGAGAAGAAATTTCCCAAACCTAGTTTTTTTCAACAGCCACACTGCCTGGCTAGGTGCTTGATTTTACTGATAATATCTGAATTTAAAGATTAAGAGATGTACAATGCTTTTAGTCCATGCCTTCAACAGAAGAGCTTTGGGGTATGGCTTGTACAGACACTCTGGCCTTTGCTGTTTCATAAAAGTAATAAACGATGACGGCGAGGCATTAGTGTTAATTTGAAGAAAGTTACTGAGATATATATATATATATATATATATATATTTATTAATGCACAAAAAGAACATTTACAATAGGTCAATATTACAGGCTACTTTAAATTACATCGTGGATATGCATCATCACAACTATATGTGCATAGTGTGCTCATACAGAAATATAATATCCGCCTTAAAATGCAGTGTACAAAGTAGAAGAAACCTTTTCTCAAGGTGAGCAAATGGATTAATGAAGTCACCACATCCTTGGATAACTCAAGTGACTGACTGTGAGTGCAGCATCTCCCTAATACAGTTCATTTGTTTTGTAATTTTTTAAATCTTTCATTACGAAACCGTATGGCTTAATTTTACTTACAGCTGTAGAAGGATTTAGACAGCAACATTTTATGGCCTTGACCCCCAAGGCCCATGCATAACACCAACACTGTGCACCCTATATTAAACTACTAGCAGCCACACTTTAGTTAGCAGTTGAACAATTTGTACTCTAGGTTTACTGCAATACTCCCATGACACAGTCTTGGTTTAATTCAGCTCCTTCACTTGTGGTAACATCAGCTCACAAAGGATTTGGCAAATGTGACAATGAGTATTACATGTTCCCTGGGAGAGAGATATGAAGCTGGATTCTCCTGCACCATTCATCCAGTCAGTTGTGGCTACAACTTGATTGCTTGACTTGTATGGCTACTCCTGGCAACAAGATGAATCTTTACGGGCCACTTTCAGAAAGCAGCTTTAGGAAAATCTGACTTTAATCCTGAACTCTTAAGTTGATTAACCCTGAGATGAATGAGATTTGAGTTCCAGAAGAGATGATCAGAATTCGTTCAGTCAACTCTGAGTATATTCAGCCCGAGTTAGCAAACACATGGGTAATGAAAAAAAAGTCATCAGCAGTAGAACTCTGATGATTCCCCATTGCAACGGGTAAATAAAGAGCAGAGCCTTATTTAAATCCTGTGGAGCTAGAAATATGAATGTCTGCCAATGTGGACCTTGACATTTCAGTTATATAACGGAGTGGAGAAAGGAATACAAAACAATTACCACTGATTAATGAATGGCAAAGCTGCAAGCCTGTAGAACATTACATTTAATGGTTAAATATCATCCATCCATCCATCCATCCATCCATCCATCCATCCATCCATCCACCCACTCACTCTAAATCGTGGTCATAGGGGTGTAAGATCATCAAAAATCAAAACACAGGGCACACCCTGGAAAGTGGCAAGTCCATCACAGATATTTTAATATTTTAATATGCCCAACATGAAATGCCGTGAAAACATAAACACTATAATCAGACTGCATTTAAAAGTTTACTTTAAACTGCATTTACTCCCAGCTGCACCACAATCATATTCACTCAAATGTTCACATAATCGCCCTTCACCTCCTCTAGTGTTCTACTCCACTGCAGTAGAGCTCATCTCTGTTTTCTTGACTCGTCATCTCTGAAACACTTCCATGTGACATCCTATGACATCTTCTGTGCCTCTAGTTTGTGTCAGCAGGGCAGAGGACACGAGTCAATGAGCAAACCCTGGTCACTGAACTGTAAAGTTTGAGGGAACTCCTGTGGGGACATCACTGAAGTGGCAGAAACACAGCTGGCTATACTGGATATTTTGATGGTGTGTGGAGATCAACATTACCTTTATGTAACTAAGCCGCAGATGAGATTGATGTTCAATAAAACCATGTGAAATGCCTCAATAATTTTCAATAAGAATAAATTCTGCTGTAAGACAAAAGCTGTAATGTTGAAAAAGTATATGTGTCCAATAGATTTCTTGTTTTCTAAGGTTAAAATTATTATATAAAAATTATTATTATTAGCAGTAGTAGTAGCAGTCATAGTAATATGTAGAAACTGTATCAGCTCAAGTTATGAAGGGTTCTTTAATCTTTGGAAAATAATCCATTTGCTTACAATATTTTTTTTTTCAGATTTTGAATTGTTTTTATTTACTCATTTGTTTTTATTAAAAGAAAAGGTGGAGGTGAGTCAAAACTGTTTGGTCCTATTGGAGTTCAGCTGCATCGTCCTGTTAGGGTGTGTTTTATGGTGTCTTGGTCTTTTCCTCACTTTGTGTTGATAGAACTACATATACAGGATTAATACTGTATACAGTAGGAGCTGAGGCTTTTCTGCATCCACTCATTTGTGTCTTGTGTTTATATTCTAGGAATCAACATCATTTTCACATGCACACACACAAACACACACAGGCAAATACACTAACATACAACATGCACCCCTGCATATAAACACTCCACCAGTTAAAATATGACCACAGTGAGGTTTGTCTTGTGGAATGTATATGGAATAGATTTGAGGGAAAAGGGCAAAAATGTTTAAATCAGTTAAATGACTCACAGGCAGACTTGTTTTTATAAGAGGCACAGATGTCCATAACAACTGTACAGACACTAACCTCTCCACACTTCCCTCAAATGGATCCAAACAAAGAGGCGTGGCCAGATGAATAACTACAAAACTACAACAGATCCAGAAGGTAGATTTATAATACTTAACTTATCTATTCAAAATATGGATTTATGTGTTGCTAGTATATATAGACCAAATGTTGATGACCCCTCCTTTTTTATACCTCCTTCACTCTCTGATCACCACACTCATAATAGGCAGAGACTTCAACCTAGCATTTAATCCACACATAGACAGGCAGCAGTGAGTCAAAGGAACTGGCAGTCTACATTCTAAAAGAATACATGAAGGATTTTGGCGTTTGTGATGCTTGCCGTTCACATCACCCCACTCTCAGGGATTACACCAACATAGCACTCTCACACTCTCTCACACTGTATACCAGTTAGAGCAGCAGCTCCATTATGATGGAGTGATCATGTGACCACCGTGATCAGTGATCATACATCTATCTCTCTGACACAGAAAAGTCACACTACCAATTAGGAAATGGAGATTTAACACATCATTACTTAAAGAACAAGATTTCATCACTTATTTCAAAAAGGAGTGGGCACATCTGCTGATGTGACACCTGATTCTTCTGTAAATAGTTGTATGAAAAACACGTCATTTTGCATTTTAATGTAAACTGTTTTATATAATTTTTTTGTTTGCTAAATTTGTACATATATTTTTGAAAATGACTACTTATATTTGTATTTTAAGTTGTAAAAATGGTTCATTTAACATATTTGTGATTTTAACAGTAAAGAGAATCAAACGTTTGGCAGCGTGGTGGTTAGCACTGCTGCCTCACAGCCAGAATCACATGTGGAAGGTCTGAGTTTGATTCCATCTTTGCCTGGGTCTTTCTTTGAGTGGAGTTTGCATGTTCTCCCCGTGTCTGCGTGGGTTTCCTCCCACAGTCCAAAGACATATAGTTACTGGGGTTAGGTTAATTGGTCACTCTAAATTGCCCATACTGTAGGTGTGAATGGTTGGTTGTCTCTCTGTGTTAGGCTGGCGACCTGTACAGGGTGTGCTTCTGCCTCTGGTCGTGTGCCAGCTGAGATGGACTCCAGCCCCCCTGTGACCCTGACCAGGATAAGAGGATGGAGGGAAGATCTAACTTTCTACTATTTTAAGTTGTGGTGAGATTTTAGATTCATTGTGTTCATTGCTACTACTACTTCTTTTACTACCACTAATAGTAATAATATTATATCTTGCAAATATTAACGTAGCAGAATTTAATCTTTTTAAAAATTACTGGGACATTTCATGTGGTTTTATTGAACATAATTCTCATCTATAACTTGGCTACATAAAAACAACATGCTATCAAAATATCATATATCCATTATAATTTTTTAGTAAGCCAAGTGTTTTGTTATATAAACATCATCATCTTTGTGGTCTTTTTTTTGGTTTGAGCTTTAAATTGGTTTATGAAAATTAATATATATGGCAATAATGGATTTAAATTACTGGATCATTACTGCATGTTGCATTTAAAAACCACAGATGTTTTAAGATGAACTTATTTCAGATGCTTTATATTTAACAAACCATTGCTCCACTCTAACCCTAGCCTGTCCTGCACTGTGAGAGCTGTGATGGGCCATTACTTCCTCCATAGCCTTTTCACATTGCTCACGAGCAGCCTTGTGACAAGCAAGAGGATCTACTTGCAAGGTGAATCCCTCATAACAAATGTTTGAGTATTTTTGTACATACTCTGCTGTACGCTGCTTTGGGCTGGCAGGAGGACCCGCTACCGGATAGTCTCGTTCCATTTTTGAGAGTCCCTACTCCTCTTCATAAACTGCAACTTCTGCTTCTGCAGCTGCAACAGCCTTCTGAGAACTCAAAATATGCAAATTAGCCTCAAGTTCAGTTTTCTGCTTCATTATGGCTGCCTCTTTCTCCAAATATGCCAGTTGTGTGCGTGCAGCCTCTGCTTTTCCTCGTGCTTTTAGTGCTGCAGAACTTGTGGATGAACGTTTGGATGTGCGTGAGCGTGTAGACTGTGAGTCTGTGTTGCTAGCATTATCCTTGTTCTCCAAATCCACTTTTTCTGTCTGTTGTGGGTCTTGAGGAAGACTCGGGTTGTAGTGCTTTCCTGACCTTAAGATCATGGTTGTCGCGCTAAATATCTCCTTGTGGTTGTGGTTCGCTGCGCTATTGTCCTTTACTGTGCTGCCCTCGCCCTGAGTTTTCAAAGTTTTCACCGGCTAGACAGCGAGATAACGATGCTCCAATAAACAGTCATGTTTTCCTTTTTGCTGCTTTATTGAAGAATGGCCTCTTGACCATTGCCTTCTCTTTGACCATCGTAAACTGAAATATACAAAGCATGGCATTACCTAACTAAAATCATAAGCAAACCTGTCACACAAAAACACCTTCCCAGCTGACCCACATACACAAATTATTGTACCACTGTTACATAAAACAAAAAGACATTTGTTAATACTTACGGACAAATCTTGTCCAAACCAAACAATGTTGCAAGGTAGATACTGGCCTAGCCCATGCTCACTCTACCATTACATTCCGCCATCTTGGATCTGCCTGCCTTTATTTCCTTCCTCAGCTAAAACAGTTCTATGAACTGTAGCTAGAGGGAGCTCCAGGGCAGTTTGCAAAATTATATACAAAATTATATCCACAAAAGGCAGAACATGTACCAGTGGCAGTAATATTCAGGGGGCCGGATGGAAAGCTCTGGCGGGCCGGATGTGTCCCGCGGGCCGCCAGTTGACGTTCCCTGCTCTATTGCTAATTCGCACAGTGTAATGTGTTTAAACAACTTTAGTTGTGTTGGTGTAGAGTTATACTATCAAAAACTGAAAAGCTGTGGAGCAGTGTCTGTGTTCACAACATTTGG
>VOQJ01034117.1:0-16348 GCA_015052665.1 Apistogramma diplotaenia | reverse complement strand
TGTGTGTGTGTGCGCGCGTACCTCTCAGCCAGGCTCTGCTGCTGGTTGATTCCAATATTGAACAGAACGGGATCGACTCGGATCAGCAGTCCATCTTTTAGTTCCTGGGGCAGTGAACTGAAGGTCTCCGGGGGCAACGGGACCTCAACAATGAAACTGCCCCTGGTTGGAGATGAACAGACACAGTGAGGAAGCTGCACACTCTCTGCACGTGTGTGTGTGTCTACTTATTCATGTATTCCCACCATGTTCCCCTGAGTGTGGGCAGCAGGTCGTCTAGTTGCTCTGTTTTGGCCTCGGTGATCATGAATGCTACTCCGTTTAGGTCAGCCACACTCACGTCCATGTCCTCCAGCATACCGACCTCATCACCTGACATTCAAACACACCTTAGATGTAGAAGAGGTAACTGCACATTTATGGCTCAGTCACACTAAAGTAAAAACAGGACAGTGATGACTGCACTGGATTTTTCCACACCCAGTGACTGGTTACAAGTAGCTGCAGAGACCATTTTCAGTCAAAAGGCGACTGCACAGGTCCTCTACTGCTTATTCATCATATCATGCTGAAAAGGAAAAATACAAGACAACTGTTGTACATCAGAAAATTGTTTACAGAGTACAAGTCTTCCCCTATTTCAGGGAGATGTTATAGAGCAAGTAATTATATGAAAACTGCCACATTCAACTGCAGACTGACGTCATCTAATTGCCATTTTATTGCTGTCTTGACCAATCAAAGCTGCATTGAAGAAGCCAACTAACTCCGAGAGGTCGCAGACCCGGTCCAACCATGTCCAAGGCAACAAGACTGCAGATTTACTGCACATGGTCACAATGATTTTGTTTGTGCCACAGTCTCCAAACACTGTTTTGTCTAGTGTGACTGTGGCATTACTGCATGTGTATTTACCATAGGTGCTCAGCAGGCTTTCAAACTGAGCCAAGACTCCTACGGTGTGAAGCTGCCGCAGGAAGTCAGGATCCCCCAGGCCTCCGTGCAGCTTCAGCATGAAGCCACACACTACTGCAGACAGCTGAAAGACACAGAGTCTCTTCAATACAAGTCTGAACTTTAATGCACAGAATGCTTTTCCTTGTACACCTCTGTCACCCTCACCGCCTGGCTGAAGACAGCGTGACGTCTCTGGCCTATCTGTGCAGGCCCCTGAGCGACCGTCCCAGCCACTGCCCCCTGCAGGACCACAAAAGTCATGGCAACTCGGGCCTTCCCCACCGCCTCGCGCACGCAGTCCCTGAGAGTGACCACCAGGGGGAGAAGGTGCTCCTGCCACGAGTACCAAGAGGACGAAGACAAGGAGGAGCGAGAGGCTAGAGGAAGAAGAAGGAAAGCTCTTCAGCATGAATTCAGCAAAGTTTTCAAAAGAATTTGATAAAAAATAAATGAGATAACTAAGACAAATAATAATAACTAAGTTAAGCAGAACACTCTTGAGGAAAGGTGAACCTAAGCATGTGGTTGGACACCATGTTTCTAAGGTTTGTAGGGTCTTTAAAAATCTCAGGTAGATACATTGTAGAGAAAGCATCTTTATAAAGGTCAACAGTATTAAAAGTAGCCGTAATGATACATCTGTGAGATGGTTATGAATAATTGTTTTCTCTAATCTAACACTCAGCCTGGCTACAGTGCTGAGGTTCTCATTTTCTTCAGTTAGTGATGAAGAGTGAGATGTCCTAGCTTTATGGAGGCTTCTTTATTGAGCATCCGTCCATCGACACCATTTCCTCTCCAGCTCACGGGTCTAGCTGTGCATTTTTGAGACATAGCAGGGATTCGGGGACTCCTTTTTCAGAGTCGCATGCAGATAATCGACATTTGTGGGAGCAGAGTTCAGGGGAGCTGCTCTGCACCAGAGGAACTACATCCTCACACTTAGTAATAAAACTGATTCCCCACTGCTGTGTCTAATAACTGATTAAATGCAGTGTTGAGGCTGCCATTTTTAGCATCTACGTGGATGTTGAACCTACTATTTCAGCTCAACTGAGCACTGTTATTTTGGCCAGTGTTTGCACACAGAGGTGCAAATGCAAGCGACAGACTGATGATGAAGTTGCATTGAGCTCCTTTAAATCCTGGAGACGTCTGAAATCTGACCTGTGTTCTGAGAGTTTGTCTCCCCAGGAGCTTCCTGCTGCTCTGGTGACGTCGCCGTCTGTTGGTGCTGCTGCTGCAGCCGGTCGACCATGGCAATAATACAGTTGATGCTCTTTCCAACATTCGCCCACGCCCTGTCCTACACAAAAATGAGCGTATATAAAAACTGGAATCTTGTAACACTGCCAGAAACAAGCAGGCATCACGCACACACACTCCAACTTGCCCACTCCTCCTCGTCATACTCCTCGTCATGTGGGCCAGCTTCCTGCTGCCCCTCCTGATTGGCTGGAGAGTTCTCGCAGAGCAGCCCGTTGCTGTGGACGTGGCTGGTGTTGGAGTTTGCAACGCACTGGTTGTGGATCTCCAGCAGGGCGCTTTTCACCAGCTCCTCTTTGAGCGCATGCACAAACTGCTCGGTCTGGTAGGCGACAATGGAAGGGAAAGCATCAGATTTGTGGGTGTCCAAAACAATGCTGGTTACCTGTGCTCTTCTTCTTCCTTCCCCACCTGTTCAGTCAGGCTGGCCAGGACCTGCCGCAGCCGGGCGGCGTTCATCTCCTGGGAGATGGAGAGCAGCTCCTCAGCCAGCCCAAAGACTACTGGCTGCAGCTGGGCCATCTTTGCCAGCAGCTCCTTGGCTCTAGAGCTCTCCTCCTGGGAGTAGGGGACACAGCTGGAGAGGGAAAGGAGGAGGAGGAGGAGAAAACCTTCAACAACAAGCTAAAGTGAATTAGAGTCTAGACAGTTCAACAACTCAACCAGTCTAGATTATTTCAACACAAACTTCCTTTTTGTGCTACGATTACAGTCGGACCCTTCTTGACACCAGAGGAGTCGCCCCCCGATGGCCAACAGACAGAATGCAGGGACAAAGCGTCTCCATTTATAGAAGCATTTGTTCTCCACGAGCTCTGCAGCCAATCCAGTCAGAACCAGCTAAATGCTCATTAACATAAGTTATGATCCGCAACAAAGTTAGTGGTTAAAAGTGGCTGCAGCAGTCATCATCACCACCCTGCCGAAATTATATCCTTTATTTTAAATGCTTTCTTACACCTTGTGAAGCATCTAAACTACCATTACAAATGCATACACCTGTTCACCTAACACAAGAGTCTAATGTTCACTTTTAGTTTCCCATCGTTCCACAGTGCACGTGTGGTACCGTAGTGATAACGTTACAGTACTGAAACTCATTCTAAAAATAAAACTAAACAAAAAACCACACGAAACTGAATTTGTTTGGGCTGCACAGTCTCACACACACACACACACACACACACACACACACACACACACACACACACACACACACACACACACACACACACACACACCACAAACCGGGTTTTTCTCTAAGACTGCAATGAACCTGCAGCCAGTCAGAGCTAGAGAAGCTTCTTTATTCAATATAACATCACCTAGCATGTCTAAGTTTTCTCTCACTACAGTCGTGTCCAAAGGTTGTTGGCAGTAGCACAAATTCCGTGTTTCATCCACTTCAGGATCGACCACAGATTCTTAATCATATTAAGATCTCAGAAGCTCCGTGGCATGGATACAAAGTGTTAATCTGATGATCTCTGAGGCACTTAGTTATCACTTTTGGCTGATGGTGTTGTGCTTCATCATGCAGGAAAATGCACAGATCCCACAGCTCCTGGATCGCTGGTAGAAGCTGGTCTTTGAGGACGTATTTAGCAGGTTCAGTGCTTGAAAAGCAGGAGCCCACAAACTGTGGTTAACTTGGAGAACATGTAAAACAGGGATGGATTACCATCAACTAGGATTATTACAGGAAAATTACAGAAGTCTTTCAGACTCATAAACTCCTTCTGGTTGTTCATCACTACAGCACAGAAATGTGTAAAAAATAATAACATAAATAAATAGTGAAACACAACTTTTGTGCCACTGACAAAACCTTTGGCCACGACTGTTTGCTTTAACATATTCAACACATGCTCAGCTGCCAAAGCATTTAAAATCTCTTTCACATACACATCCCACACACGTGCATCCCAGCTGCTGTGCGCAGACTGAGAAATAATTCCATAAAAAGCAAAGCATTAGTGCGGCAGTTCTACAATGCAGCGACACTAATCCCGACAGAGTCGAGATTATCGAGATTAACCGACAACAGCCAACAATATAAAGGGAAGGATGCAGAGTATGTTTGAGTGCAGTGCTGTTGGAGGAAGGGACGGAGGTGGAGGTGTGGTGACCTTTCCCTGAGGTTTGTGTGCTTGCTGAGAAGCTTCTTCAGCCCTCCGTGCTTGAAGGCCTGGTGATGATCGGCCGGAGCGCCAAAGGTTATAACGTCATACCACACACCTGAAGACGGAGAGAGAGAAAATGGTGACCAACTGGTAAACAGTCAGTTTAAACCAGGTAAAGTGTATCGATGATGCTTAAAGCAGTGGGGGCGCGAGAGTGTGAACATTTGTGTCTCGTTTCACTCAGCTGCTACTTTTGCTTTCACTGGCTGTCTGAGTTTACATCAAACAACCTGTGACTTAGATCCATCTCTGTAAAGACGCCGCTGTGTCTGAGACACCAACGGCTTTGGCACAAAACCTTTTTACACACAAACTAGTGAAATAATCAGAAATTATAACACTAATAGGCTCCAGTAACACTACTAATGACAGTAAGCATTATTTTTTATTAGCAGTAAAGTAGCTGCTTGCGAAAGTTTAACTAACTGTGGGTTTATTTCCATTTATTACTGATGATTGCTGTGAAGTGCTTTCAAAACGGAATAAAAAAGGTGGAGCAGGCGACCATATGCATGTGCCGCCATGTGGTGCAGGCGGCGCGGGTTCGATTCCTGGCCTGTGGCCAATTTGCCCGTGTGTCTTTACCCTCTTTCCTGTCTCCACACTATCAATAAAGCTGCTGTGGCCAAAAAAAAAAATATATATATATATATATAAACACAAATGTACAAAAAAGCAGTAGGAATGGTTGGGATGTTCAAATACTTGAACAATATTAATTAATGGCTTAAAAAAACATCTGTATTAAACTTTCTAGATGTTAAAATTTACATGTAAAACATGACGTAATGGAGCGAGAGGTGGTGTCATCCTGAGCCAAACATACACATCTTAGAAAATCCATAAAATTAGCAGATGATCCCAGGAAACACCCAAAGACTGTTAAGCTTTATGCATCTGTGAGTCCACTGAGATCCGCCAGATGACATAAATGTCGTAATCGGACGGTGAGCGTGAGAGTCGGTGCGGATGTCACCGTGCCCGCCTGCTTATTTGTGAGCGTGTTGACCCATCTGCAGAGAATTTACATCAAAATGCACCAACTACGTAACACCAGGCTTTTTTCTGTGTCTGCAAGGCCAGCAGAGGTCGCAGAGGGTCGTAACGACGCAGAAACGCTCATCTCCGAGAAGCAGCTCCTGGATGTACCTGTGCTGTCAGGACTGGTGACCTCCATCCTCTGAGAGTGCAGGTTGGTTGGAACAAACTGAAGGTGTCTGTCTGACTTACTGGTGCTGGACTTAAAACAGGACGAAGCTGTGGGCGGGTGGAGAAATAAATGACACCATCAGTCAAAGAAACTTTACTGTTGCGTAGTGCCACCGTAGGAAAGTCTGGTGGGAGACCTGTGTTGTAGCTTTAATTAATTCAATCAAAAGCTAATTTTAACACGGAAACAGAGTTTAAAGCTGTTTTTAGCTTTAACTTTGTCCACTGTTGGGCTTTTATGCACTAAATATACAGTTAAAACAAAGCTAAAGACACAAGGCTACAATAAACACACTATTGGGCTGTATAACGAGGCACAGACCGTAAATGTGGCCCTAAATGCTAAGCTAACCAACCCGTGGCTTGATATTTACTCTGTGAAATGACTGTGATAGCGATGCAAATATCTAACAAATCATTAATTATGTGTGTAACTTGTTTCCTAAAATATGAGCCTCACCTTTAGCGTATAGTCTGTACTTTTGTTGTTTGTTTATTTTGGCTTTGCTGCTATTTATTCATCTTTTCTTCCAGGAAGAAAATGTTTCAACAAATGTTATCACATGGCCCTTTAACTGACCTCAGAAAACTGACCTGAGACTTTTTCGAGCTCAGCAAGTGTTTCCTGATAGCAGCCAATCATGTGATTACAGTGGGTGATGACATCATGCCGAAGGCCATCCCAGTGGGGTGAAAGGTCACTGAGTTCCTTCACTTCCTGGATTCTAACAGAGAAGACAGTTGCTGCTTACTACTACAGTAAATACTCAGTTTCAGATTTTTTATCCTATTATTGGATTTGTATGATGTCACTGACAGGAGGTGCCCCTAATATGGTCATCTCAGGCACAGAAGCCCCACCCATCTGCAGCTGTGAGGGGCAGCTAATCAGAAGAGAGCTAGCTGAAAGCGTGCCCCGCTTCAGAAGCTAAAAATATAAGAATACCCACTTATTTCTACAATGTAGTTTTTAAATCAATCTATCCACCCAAATTAAAGGATAGATTAATCGACACAAAAGCACCAACTAACTCTTGTTTGTTTAATTTCCAACAGAACTTGAATTTACTCAGTTTAGCTTCACTACACACTTTTCCTTCCTCTCTGCAGTGGCCCTGTACGCCGTGGCTGAAGCGACAGAAACCCTTGAGGGGAGGACCTAAAGCATTTTGTTCCACACAGAGGATGAGCTGGGGTGCTGCACCAAAGCCCAGATTAATATAACAAAGGAACAGTTTAAGCTACTAGATTATAAACTTCAGGTTCAAGTTGATCCGGATCTGTTACCTCAGTTCGGGTTATTGAGGTAATAAGATCACGTGTCTGAAGGCTTTTTTTCTTACAGACTTTTACTTCCACATATCCACATATTTCTATGTACATTTTTTGTGATTACATCATGAACAACTTCCTGGACACCCAGTCCAAAAACGTGCGCCACCGAACAATCTAGTCTCTGCAGCGATGCACTAATCTGAGATGAGGATTAGGTATCGGTCCAGTCCTGGACGTGTGGGCCAGTCTGTTTACTTCACCATGTTACAGCAGCCAGCAGGAAAGGTAACAGCATGGAGGAGGTTAACAGGACAGAGTCAGCATTTTGGGTTAGGGTCCCCAGGTTTCTTTTCATCACTGTAGCCAGGCTGACTAAGTCTCAGAGCTCTTTCCTTTAACTTTAAAGATTCTGAGAGAAGGGGGCCGACCCTGTGCCTTCACTGCTTGGATCCGCAAACAAAAAGGACACTAAAGGTTCGTGACTGCCCCCCCGAAGAGGGGCTGCCATGGAGGTGTCAGTGGGCCAACTGACGTGCTAAGGTCTGACTCACTGCCACTCACGGAGAGCTGACAGGGAGGAAGCAGCAGCTGCAGAGCAAAGGTCCTGCACCCACACACATGCACACCCACCCACACACAAACACACACACGCTCCTGCACTGAAGAACTGCTTGCTACTAACCTTGATTACACTGATACAGATACAGTAGCAATTAAGCATTTAAAACAGAAGAGTTATGCTTTGACTGGTACTTGTGTAAAATATTCACATGCAACTTAATATTAGTGGTAAGGACACAGCGTGTGTGGAAGATTCTGTCTCTCCCCACTGTTGGCTTTTCTCTGTAAACGTAAAGATGGCAGCAAGGCCACAGATTACCTACATGGTTGTTTCTGTATGCTGATGATAACCTTCGATTTTAAAGCACCATGAGGCGCCTGTTTGTTGTGATTTGGCGCAATATAAACAAAATTAAAGTGAAGTGAACTCAAACGAAAAGTGGTGAAGCATCTGCTGCTTCCACTCTGCATCCTGAAACCTGGGGACTGAGTGGATGTTTGGAAGCTCGGGAGGAAACCCTGAAGGTCCAAGTGCTGCTCATCACGCACACTGCGACCATAGTTGCTGAGAGAGTCTTTGCACTGATGCCAGTCACTGCAGGGGGATTCCAGTACTACACACCAACACCACCACCTAAAGTCTCGACAGGCCCACAGTAATGGCCTCTTGCTACACCGTGTGTTGAGTGCATGCTGCACACACACTGACATATCACATATACAGGTTCCTGAGAATGCACGTACACGAGACACATCCACTTATAATAAGCGTTCCCTCGATGCTGGATGATCGAGGGAACGCTGACGTCGTCCCCAGCAACAGGCTTACTGAACATCGCATCGTGAAGGGTGGTGAAGGTAGGATTCACCCACTCCTGCTATACTCCTGGGCTTTGATAAGCTGTTACAAGGTCTCAAGGTTGAGTCCACATGCAAAGGCTGGACAATGTAAAGGTTACTGTAGCACCACAGTTACTGTCCCATCTGATCGATCATCGTCTTTTACAGTTCGAAGGAGCTTTACAGATTCTTTTACACTTCATCTGCTATTGGAGACTTGCAGTTAGACTTTTCCTGGTCTGGGCATCTTTTGGATCCGTGGAGATGACAGACAGCATCAGATTCTTCCTGCTAAATGTTATGTGGCTGCTGTATAACTCCATGTGTCTGAGGTCTTCTTCAGCGTCCTGTAGATAGGAGTGTCTCTCATCCTTTGTCTTTGGTCTGGTTCATTTGTATCTGAATGGCAGTGTTCACGATGCCATCTTTTTAACTTTTGGGGTTAATATGGTTGAAGCTTTTCACGAATGTCTCATGTAAACTGATCTTCTTTGTGTGATTCTGCAGAATATGAAGGGCGGGGATGTTGAGGATTCTTTTGTTTTGTCCAAGGATTCAGCGTTTTCTCTTTCTCATGCTCTGTGTTGTGCGTGACCTGCATATGATGACTGGAAGGAGCTGAACAACGTAATGTGATACTCTAAGAGTTTGTATAAGTAAGGTCTGTGTCCCTTTCTTTGAATTCCTCCTTGCATTGCTGCTCTGTATTGACTGAATTCCTTCTTGCAAGAACACATTTTCTCTGACAGTGGACTTTTTTTTATATTCAATGCACTAAAAGTTTCACAACACAAGTATAGCAACCATTGTTGCCCATGTAATGATCAGTAATATAAATAAAATGCATGTATGCATGTCAAATAAAATAAAAAGACATATTAGTAAGCCCCCCCTGAAGGCCGTGCATACCTGTTTGTATGCTCCTGCATGAGCAGGCTCAGTAACTGTTTGGGTAAAGAGAAAGACAGCGGCGTCTCTGACATCTGTTCCCTGACCAGCAGCCACCTCTGATCCTCCGTCTTAAACCTGTACACTTTAGACACATGAGCACACAGCACTGCACACACACGCACACACACACACACACGCACACATGCACACAAAGGTTAAGTATGGAAGAGTCATAGAAACATATCCTATAAACTGTGTCTCACCAGCTCTCATCATTGGACTGTTTTCTTTGTCGTCGACAGAGCCGTGAATACTGTCACACAGTGTGGGACACTGGAACAGGAAAGACAGAGAAAGTGGGTCAAACACTACCTGTCTCACTTCTTGCTCTTAAAATAAAAGCTAAACTGGGCTGTGATAAAGCAACTTCACTGTGACTCATCTACCAAGCTGAACCTCAGACGTGACAGAAAGGAAACCACAGGGCTGAGTGTCGAGTTGAGACGACGCTATGAGGTGTCAAACAAGTGTCTTCGGAAAGAGAAAGAGAACTTCAAGCTACCTTGTGATTCGTAGGAGTTTGATCCTCATTCTCTCCCTCTGTCTGCACACGGGACACCTTCACCTCCCCCACCTCGTTTACGCCATCCATCGACCTGATGAAGAAAGAGTGGACGCTTCATTAAGAAACAAAGAAGTTAGTCCAAGTTAATTCACCAGAATTCATCAAAACACCAGAATTAACTGGTTAAGTAAGACTAAGGTTGATTCACAGTCTGGCTCGCATGAATAGTCACATTCTGAGCCAAGAAAAACGCAGATTCACTTCTCTGTTTTTGGAACGGGCAGGTTAAAAATACTGGGGCATGTTAAAATATTTCAAAAACAAGCATCATGAGAAGAAAATAGAAGAACAACTTGTGGGAAAAGTTAAAAACAACTAACTCAAAGCTAACTAAAAATAAAATAGCTAGCAAACTTCAATCAGCTACTTCCTTACTCAGAAGGGGTCTTTGCAGTAGATGGATCAATGTATTTGACCTGACAGGTCTTATGCAGGAGGCCATTCCCTCCCAGGGATTTGTGTTTAACCTCAGTCAGTAAACTGGGGCTTTTTATGCAGATGTGTTAACCACTACACTATGAAGCCACTAAGGAAATTAGTAAGAAAAGTGGACTATAACCAGAGTAACTAACACGATTATGCTAATTGAAACACTATAACCATTAGGTATGGTAAACAAGCAAACAAAAACAAAAAAGGGCTAGAAGGCTAACCACAATCAGCTAACCAGCCAGACAAAGCAAATTTAAAATAAAGATAACTACTAAAGATAGCTAATTAGACGCGAAAGAACCAACAATCCAAGGCTAGCCATAAACTCAACTGTTTACTAGCAAGGGAATGCTACTTAAAGGCAAATCTCAACAAAAACAACTAGAAAAATGAAGGTAACCAGAAACACTATAACTATCAGGGAAAAGTTACATGAGAGTCCACAAATAAGAAAAGTTTATGAAGAAACACAATTAGAAAGATAAAGTAATTCAAGCCTAACTGATTAACTAAAAAGCAAATGTTACAGTAACATAATTAGCTAGAGGGAATATAGAAACCCATAAGTGAAAATACAAGTGTTAGCAATAATCAGCAGGTTAATTAGTAAAAAAAACTGAATAAAAAAAAACAACAAGCAAGTCAAAACTAACAAGATAACTAGAGAATTGAAGCTAACTACAAACAAAACTAGCACTACAAGGCTAAAGCAAACCAGTGCTAATCAGAAATAACTATTAATAATACCATTGACATTTTAGAAAATCCTTAAATAAAGTTTTATGCCTTGAACCAGAGACCAGTTGGTGGCCATCTGGCAACCACTGAAATGTGTATACCCAGACTGGTTGTGGTCATTCACGTGACATTGGTCACAAAGAGCTAGGCTACACAGTGCTGCACCGAAAACCTGCCTGCAATGGCTTTGGTGACGAGCAGCCTGTTGTAGCCACCAGCTTGTGTCACGTTTTCAAGCTTCATCGCAGCTCTGAGAGTAAATGGTGAGTGTTTGCAAGCAAGTTGCCCTCTTCCATGCAAACTACAGGCAACCAAAGCAAAGATAAGGAGGTTACTGTGACCTCTCTGTGACCAGTTTCGCCTAATGACAGCCAGCATTCTCCAGCAGCCACTAGCCAACAAGTCCTTATTCTTTAGGCTTCAGTCACACAGGCCTAGAGACTAGCTAATCAGAAGCAAGATAACTAACAGGTAATCTAGAAACAATGTAACTATAAAGTCATGATTACCAAATAGAAGATAAGCACCAGGAAATAAATATTTCTGAACACAGCTGCCTTGGTGATTTAGTTTTATTCAAAACAGAGAGGAAAGTTATCCAGAAAGACAAATAGCCTCTTTATGAAAATCACAAGCTATGATTTATGTGTTAGTAATGAAGCACACCTAGATACAACGTGCCAGCACAGACACACCTACTGTACTCTGCCCGTTCATGCCTGGGCCGTCCTCTGGCTCTGTGCCTCTCTTTCCTCGACTTCATTCTTTCTGTCCTCCTTCGATCTCTCTGAATTTGCTCTTTCATCTAATCTGATCTTTCTGACACCTCGTCCGTCTCGCTAAAGATGCTGTGGTGACAAAACAGGAAGGAGCTGCCTTTTTCTACTTTCTACAGAGGTGGAGCCACATGCTTTCTCCTCACTTCCTCTTGTGGTTTAAGGTATCTAAGCAACAGACGAATCCTGGAAGTTTTTATGACATGCAGTTTATTGACTTCAGAAAGTTTCATTGACACGAAATGTGGGGAAGCTCGGAAAGAATATGCACAGTGGATAGGAGCAGGTGCAGCGCAGACAAAATGAAATGAGCTTCAGATGCCTGCAGGGTGAATTTCTGCTGATTTATTTGGGGTGGGGGCGGAGTTTAGGTTAAGGAAAGTTTTTGATTAATTAGATGATGCAGAATATTGACCAAAGGTTAGTAAAATTGGACAAAGAGGGATAAGATGTGTTTAAACTTGATTTTAAGAGAAAATGTGATGGAATGTGGTTAAAAGGAGGTGTGTTTACCTGAGGCTGAGAGAGATGTGAGGCTCCTTGAACCTGAGCAGATCTCTGATGGAGAACGAGGTGAAACCCAGGAAGCTCCTCTAAGGCAGAAACAGAGCAACACAGAGTTGTTTCATCTCTCAGCAAACTGTGCTTTCATTGTTTAATCTGCCTTTGTGGCTCAGGTCATACAGTAGCTATATAAATAAACCCAACTTCCCATAAAATCGAGCTCTACATCCGAACACCGCTTTTAATGTAGATTATGATGATGATGATGATGATACCAAATAAAGTGCATAAAATGAATTCTTGTGTGGCCTCAAGTAAACTCATGTGAGTGTGAATGCAGGCTGAGACTCACTCCTAAAGGACTAAACACCTTCTTTAAGAGGACTGATTATTTTGGTTAAGACCTCAGTTTTTTATCTACAATCACTTGTTCACGAATAAGAAAATAACCTCCTTTGTTCTCATATATCTCCAATTCACTCATTGCCTACACTGTCTTCACAGCTTTCAGCAGGCCAGCGAGCTTTTATTAGGCATTTAAAGCTACCAGGACACCATAAAGAGGACCTTTGCTTTGTGATTACACCGACATTCACAGCCACATCTGCCTCTCGGGTCAATTAGGAATCGGGACGTAGCCTAATATAAGCGTGACTCTGAACTGTGGGAGGAGGCCAGAACAAACGGGAAATATCACCAACTGGTTTTGGAAATCGAGCTTTCAGCTTTCAGCTGCTCCCTCATTTGCACAGCAGATAGTGCCACAGGCTCGATTCAGTGGATTTGGTGAATGGATAAACTCAGCTTTCTCAGTGGAGACTCTCTGCCCTCTGCATCATCTTTCCTTTTACTTGCGTTAGCCAGCTCACGAGCATGAGGACGCCGCGGATGTGCGCCCGTCTGTTTAGTTTGGCACGTGCACCCGTCACTCTGCGGACCGCAGCTGCCACTGCACGGGCCAAAGTTTATTAAGATCTTAAAGTGATGTTCAGGCCAGATTAAAGCTGTACAACATGTGCCCTGCGATGTCCGGGTCAGGCTATAATCAGGCTGATATCGTGGCGTCTGAACCCGGCGTAACAGAGCCTCAGAGTGAAGACCGATGCATACGCAGTGATGGTGGAAAACACATAAATATCACCTAAACGGCCCCTTATCATATGGAGGGTGTCGTTACGCGCGGAGCTGTCACGCAGCTTAAAGCTTCTTCGCGACACACATATGAATTAAGAAAGGGCCCAAACACACATCCAACCTCATCATCTCCACCAGGTCACGGCCCTGTTATCAAAACCCCCACAGCAGCGGCACTGAAATCACTCCGCTGCCATGACGATAATCAGAAGCTCAGAGGATTACCTTGACGAGTGAAAAGCACTCAAATCACCCAACACACACACACACACACACACACACACACACACACACACACACACAAAACAAGATTAACACACATTCGCACACAGTACATAACACTGAAGACGAAGTGCAGTAAGTAACTCTGATCACTGCTGAATATTCATTCATTATTTTGGATCAGAAACATTAAAAAAAGACAATTAATAGGACCTGAAGTTATAGTTACACCTGAAGTGGTTTTTTCCTGATAATTGCATTCATTTCGTTTTTAAACTTGCTGATTTGGTTAGTTTATTACTGACTTTTAACTTTCCCTTTCCGACCTTTCACTTGGTTAGGTCGTGGCCATTTGACCCACTCGGCGAGGTTCAGGCAGTGAAAGCTAGTCGCTCAGTATCAGCCTCTCGCTTTTAAGGCTCTGAATGCATTTTTGCTCATTTGGTCAATTTATTTGCTAAATGATGTTTTCACAGTTCCATGAGAGCAGAGCTCGCAATGAAGCTTAAAAATGTCTCCACGCAGGTAAAGATTCACTGTCAGGGTCCCTCACGTGATCACAAAAAGAGAGAAGGAAACCGGATATTGACGGCTTCTCTTCAAGCTTGCAAAGTGTTGCCTCATTTCCTCGCCGGCAGCTGAAGGTTTGGGTTACAACACACAGCAAACACAAACTGTATCACTCCGCTTTAGAGATTAAATGCTGTGCCGCCACCTGCGCTACCACCGAGGGCATCAGGCTGCTGCAGCAAGCACGAGCAGGGCCTAAAGGATGCCCCGAGGACAGTTAGGTGTGCAAGATAAAATCATTTGTCAGTTTAAAAGGTACTAAAAGTGCAATTCTGTGAGGATCCTCGGCCTCTATTCAAAAACTGTCGACTTTTCTCTAGAAACACAAACTTTTTTATTGAGTCACTTCAGTCAGTTAACGAGTGATGTTAACTCTTGTAGAAGGCTTTGATATCTGCTTCAAAGGCCGCTGACTGACAGCTGTGAGAGACTATTTCTTTCTGCAGATGTGCAGCTCTATTTTGTTAGCGGTTCCTCCAGCACTTGGTGTTTCAAGTGCTGTAGCACAGGCAAAGACTAAAAGAATGAGCTATTAGAAAGAAAAAAATAAGCCCTTGCAGTTGTGAATGGGAGCCTCTCCACGGAGTTTAAACAGTTTTTTGTGCTGCTAAGTAAAGCATTTTAACATGGAACATGGGATTCGATACATGTGCACTGCCCTACCTGTCCAGCAGAGGCGCTGTGGCCGTCTCCTGGCTGACGGAGACAGTCGGTGCACGCCTTCACAGCCCTCTGCATCCTCAGAAAATGGTTAGAAAGTCCCTTCCTGTTTCTGCTTTGCTTCTTCCTACTTCCACCTCTCCGCTCTTTATTCCTGTTAACTTATTCTGCTTTCTAACACCAGCTGATGTTAAATCTCAAAACACTTAAATTTTCTTTATTCTTAGCATTAAATTTACGTTTTAATTAGTTTCTCTAAACTACTTCCACTACACCTGTGTGTATTTGCACACATTTAATAATAGTTTTACATCATATTTTTTTGATGAGTGTTGCTTTTACTGCAGTGTTAAGCCTTTAGATATCATCATCATTCAAAAAGTGGCCTTTAATGTGCTACTGCCAAATAATGCTGCAGTTTTGGTTGAAATGACAAAGCCGATCACTCGAAAAATATATTTGAAATATATTTAAAACCAGAACAAAAGAAGGCAAAGTTTGTCAAAGCTAAACTGAAGCTGCTGCACCGAAACGTCGACTGCAAAAACAGCTGGACAAACAGAAAGAGAGGCCAGCTACAGCACCTGCAACGCCGCACCCGAACGCATCATTTATAATAAAGCTTATGTGATATTTAAAGCT
This sequence comes from Apistogramma diplotaenia, assembly GCA_015052665.1. NCBI lineage: Eukaryota > Metazoa > Chordata > Actinopteri > Cichliformes > Cichlidae > Apistogramma > Apistogramma diplotaenia. Next base: position 863 of record VOQJ01034117.1, on the reverse strand, counting down.
GACTTTGGGAGCAGCTATAAATGCTGATTTCTCTCGCTCATGGTGGTGCATTTGCAAGCAGAATAATTCATCAAAAATGTGGATAAAAATCAGAGAAAGGTGAAGCAGGAGAGCAGGATCATCCATTTGTCCAGGAACTGAAACACGTCTGAAAATAATAATCCAGCGAGCACAAACTCGATATCCAGATCGGTCGTCCCTTCTGCTCCGTCTCCAGCTGAAAAGCTCAACACACACCGGGCAGGAATCGCTCTGCTCCCTCTCTCACTTTTCCCTCCCCCCTCCTGTTTCCTCGTGGCCGACTGGATTAAAAACACACGCCCCTGAGCATCATGGGAAACGATGGAAGCTGGCTGGCAGAGAGGAGGAAGAGAAAAGAGCTGAAAACGGAAATATCTGCTTTTCTCAAATCTCACTTTCTCTCTCAGGATCTGAGGCTGTGCGGGTGTTACACTCCCACCAGCTCTGTGTGTGCGCGTGTGTGTGCGCGCGTGTGTGTGTGTGTGTGTGTGTGTGTGCGTGTGTGTGTTGAAAAGCTACCACTGTTGGTATTACACATGCACATAACCTCACCACTAATCCTCTTAAATACACAATTTTTCAGACACACAAAAAAACACACACCTGGACACACACACACACACTCACTGTTGTGGGTCTGGTCGACTCGTGTGCGTGGGAAACGGTGAGTTCGATGCTGCTGTGACAGCACACAGGGAAGTCGTCACGAAGGCCCACTAATGTCAGGAACACACCATCATCTGATGCCTGTAACACACACACACATGCACACACACACATGCACACACAGATCAGCTGTATTACTTCAAAGGAAATTACGAAACCTAACCTTAATCTAACCC
>VOQJ01034114.1:0-10450 GCA_015052665.1 Apistogramma diplotaenia | reverse complement strand
CCAAAAAATGGACCCCCCCCAAAACCCCCCCCCCAAAAAAAAATCACAATAGTTTGCAACACTGTTCCCAGTGAAGGTGGAAACAACACTTTAGAGCACCCAGGCTAAGAGGAGACACGAGCAGCTCACCCCACCAAGCATCAGCAGCACTTCATACAGCAGGAGGAGCAAACGCTGGATGGAGGTGACTGATGCACCACCTCGGTGAAGCAGGGCTTTGAGGTCGGCGTTAAAAAGCTCAACCCACAATGCAACAGCCCAGGCAGAAAATATTCCTCTGTTCTTTTGTGACTGAATTTGACTCATGCTGTCGACAGTGTACAGCGTTCTGCTTCTCTTTGTCAGAGAAGCAGAGCTGCACCACCGAATTCCTCTGGCTCTTTTTTAAACATCGTCCCGTCTCGTGGGCTGTTTCTGTTGGAGTCTGTCAAGTTTTCATTGACATTTTCTCATCACTTGGTCTCTTCTCTTGCCCGTAACTCCTAGTGCACTGCTGCAGCAGCTCAACACACAGCAGAGGCCTTCATAAGCTATGCTGCACATCCGTACACATCTACAGCAGCTGACGCACATCCACTCACCTTCTCACTGACGCCTGCTGTGACCGTCTGTCCTCGCCGGTCCTCGTTACCCTTCCCATGCCAGGTGACCTCTGCTGTCTCCTCACCATTTTTACTGAAGATCACCCAGGCGTGGTCCTCAGAGAGTGCCAGGTGAACATCATTTAGACCCAACACCTGACAGGCTGCCACCACCGCAAAGGCCACCCCAGAGCTGTCCAGTTTGGTGCCTGATTCAAATTGAACCAAAATGTCAGTAAATGTTGCTGTCACATAAAAAACATGTTAGCATAAAGCTGAGGTGCAGTACCTGTGATGAGACTGAAGAGGGACTGGATGTGGGCTCGGTCCTTGAAGTAAGAGCGACTGAGACTGTTCCAGATCACATCTGACACCTTCTTCACCAGCTCTCTGCTGGATCCAGCAGCAGTTCTCCGAAACTGGGACAAGTCCACGGCCCCACGGATCTGGGCCGTGAAGCGCTCATACAGAGCGGAGATCATGCCCAGCTCCACCGTGGGGAAGCAAGAGGTGGGACAATCTGGCTCCAGCGGCTCAAAACGGACCCCTGGGACATTAATGGGAATGACCCGGTTCACAGCCAGGAAGTGCTCAACAAAACCCAGGACCAGTGAGAGGAGAGCCAAGTCCGGCTCGGGCTTCCGGAGCTCAGCGTCAAACAGCTGAACGACTCCGTCAATGCCCCGCAGGGGAAAGTGCTTCTTCTGGGTCGAGTGCAAACCCATGATGCCTGCTGTCAGTCACAACTTCAGTATATGGATGTCTGCAGCACCAAACGGCAGACAACAGTCAGCTCATCTCCAGCTGAACATCACGCACTGCAGAAAGTAGGCAAAACTCAAAAGACAGCTCGGAAAAGGAAGGAATGTCTTTCCTACTCACTGGCTCATCTCCAAGAACTCTGCTTAGCTACTGAAGATGGAAGCTTTAAAAAGGCTGAGAGCTACACTGAGCCTCACTGAGCCACCTTAGGTAGCTCTGTCCGTCTGCACTATGGCAGGCCGTTTTAACATAAAATCTGACGATTTGACTATTTTAGATATCTCAAACGTCATTTTGACTAGTCGAAATGGTAATTTAAGATATCTTAAATTACTAATACGTCTAGTCATAAATCAATTCCTGATATCTGGAATGGAAGTGTAGTGAATCCTATTATATGTTAAAACGGCCTGCCATATCTGCACGGACTCAAATCTTTAAATATGACTCAGAAAGTTCCCAAAAGAGCAGTTTTCTGACATTTTAAATAAGCTCACTCATACACAAGGAAACAGGCATTTATTCCGTGTTCACAGTAAACAAAAAACGATGAGCACGCGGGGACAGATCAATAAGCTCGATCAGCCTCTGAGACAGAGAGCGCTACTTGAAAGCATGTGTTCATTGTTTGGTTTTTAATGTTTCGTGATTTTATAGCACCAAAGCAGATGTAAAAAAGTTGATACTGTTAAATGATGTAAATGATGACGCTGCAATAAAGGCTGACGGGTTTGTGACAGGATTTGCATGGAAAAGATGACTTACGCAGAAAATGTTTGCGCTGAGCGTAAGTGAACTCTGCGCAGGCGGCAGCGCTCAGAGGCACGGGTTAATGACGTCAGCAGCAGCTGGAGAAATGATAACAGAAACCCGAACCCTGACCCGGGGTGAGTGGCGTAATGCCGGTTACATATCCGCGCCACTAACGCGGGCTGATGGCGCTCTGGTGGGCGGGGCAGACCCACTGCTACCTGCGCACATCCACCGCAGCGATGTAAACAGCACCTTTCGGACTTTTGGTAACACCGATCAGCGCACCGAAACGCCTCCGGGGGGCACCACCCCGAAGCCACGCTCACCGCAGACCCCAGTCCCCGGTGAAGTCAGTTAAAATGGTCCAACCGTCTATGACGTAGGCTAACCAGCTAACTTTACTAAATTAACTCAGCCGCTCGCTGCGGCGCTCATCGCGCGTTCATCTGTGAATGACTGCTGCTCCGTTTAAACACGCTGTTCGCCGAGCAGAAACGAACCGACCCGACAGGGACCCGCGCCGGGAGCGAACGCCGAGTCCGTCTGAATGAGCGGCTATCCGGCTAACGAGCTAACGAACTGCTGTTAGCAAACTCCCCACTTTAGGAACTCCTGTAAACACACACACACACCGCTTCCCGCACACACACATTCACGCCACGCTCGCCCTCAGCCAGCGGCGTGGCCTCTGTGGAAGAGGTTGCATACCGTTTTCTCACAGCTCGCGGCACATGTTTTTGTTTGTGTCCCCTTCTTTTGCCGCGCAGCTCCGTCTGCCTCCAGCTCCGTTACCGCCGCTCAACGTTTGCGGCTCAGCACAGATCTCACAACAGCACGCGCGCTCCTCCCGAGCGCGAGTCCAGGCGGGAAGGCCCATCCCTCTGCTGCGAGATCATCGGCCCCCGCGCGCGGTTTTCCTGTGCATGCCGGGAAATGCAGTTCATGTTTATGCTATTCGCACACACCCCCAGTAGGGGTCGTCATGAAGCCGCAATGGGATCCAGCGGCTGAAACTGGAACAAAGGTAATATTACATAACGGCAAGCGGGCCAGGTATTACCGTGCACATTCAGGATAACACAGAGGTCCAGTGCAAGCAGGAATCAAGACATTTTTATTGAAAACAGTCATTGTTTTTACACGTCAGACCACTCCATGAATTTATATGTGGATCAAGCGCATCTCAGATCCACGCTAATGGCCGCCCTGCGGCTGGGAGCGGGTGTGTCAGGTGTGTGCGCTCGGGATTACTCCTCTCCGTCCTCACTGCTGCCCTCTCGCTTCTGTGCCGCTCGGCAGAGTCCGACGACTCTAAAGAACTGATATCATTTCTGTCTGCTGGAAGCGAGGGGGCCATACCAGCAAAAGGCTGAGCCTGTGGTGGTCTGGCGCGGTTACTTCACTGCTCCTGAACGCAGTGGAGTCCCACTGAGGCGGAGGCCGTGAACGCCTCACACGCAGCACCGTTCGTCGCCCCTCCTCCACCTTCCGCCTGCTTCCCTCCATCTCCGCTCCGCTCTCAGTGCTCGGACGGAAGGTGCGGAGCTCAGTCCCACTTCGGCGAAATCAGAGGAAAGTCAGACGTCGACTGCAGCCTGTCACAGCAAACCAGGGAGATCTCATCCGAGACGGCATTTCAGCGCTCCCGTGTAGCTGCGTGGAAACCGAAGTAAAATGGATCCGGTGACTCAGTCCGCCCAGATCTCGTCGTCGCAGGGCTTTGCCGACGGGCACAGCTCCGCCACCAAAGAGTCCAAGCTGTCCGGTAAGAAGCAGCCTGAGCCGGGGTCGATGTGCCATGTTAATGTTGGTGTTTCTACTTTGCATTGAGCTGATGTGTTCGGGTGTCCGCTGTTTGACGGCCAGTTACGCAGTAACGTTATGAGTGCAGCCATTGTGGGGCTGCGGGGTTCCTGAGAGAGCCGCTGATCTCCGCGGGCACGGCGGGCACACGCTCGTGGGAGTGGGCAAATCTGACATGCTCCGTGTGGCTGTTTGCACGTCTTAGTCTCTGTTTATGGCGAAAACAACACGCGGCAGCAGCTGCCGTGTGAGCCTGCCAGCTCTGATTGGGCCTCCCGGACAAACGGAGGCGCAGCGGAAGGTGGATCTGTGTTTGCTGTCCGGGCGGCAGAGCAGCGGCAGCGCTGACCCTGCTGCTGGAGCCTGTCAGGGGGGCCCGTGTGAAACAAAGAGAAAACAGCTGATTACAGGACGCGTGCGTGGGGCGTGTGGAGGCAGCCACATTGACATTCCTGATAAATATATCCTGGGAGGCGGGTGTGCGTTTTCATAAGTGAAGAAACACGAGTGTTTACTCAGACGCGCGCCGTGACAGGACGCTGTCGGGGCCCTGCACTGCAGAGGCATTGTTACTGGGCAGCCGCCGCGGAGGGCACCTCTTAAAGGCACAGCGCGCTGTTCCTGCCATGGATGAACCAGAACACGGGAAAATCAGCATGCGTTTTAGCTCATGGCTGTCGTCACTTCCGGTTGTGCACCGAGCCCGTTTCAAACAAAGCCTCACCACCTGCCTCTCTGACTCCTTGTTGTTGGGATGGAGCCACAGCATCTCCATCACTGTTAGTCAGGGCTGCAGCACATGTGGGGGGCCGGCAGCTGGATCCCGCAGGGTGTGGCACCTCACGCCCTGCTTCAGGTGGTAAATAATTAAGGGAAGATTTTTTTAATAAGTCTCGACCTGAAAGTGTAGCGTCTTTATGATGTGATGAAGTTACAGATGTCTGGATTTGTCTGATTAATGACCTTCATGCAGCGCTTGCCCGAATGCTCGGTGCTTGTTTCCAGAGGACGGACCGTGCCTTCACCTTCCACATGTGAATGATTCATGAGAACGAGGAAAGTGCAGCGCCGTGTAATGACAGACGTGATGGAATTATAACCTTCTGAAATGGGGGCGGACGTGTTGGCTAACGTTCACAGAGGTGAAGCGACCTGATGTCATGTTGAGAGTCGCTGCTCATCATGAATGACTGTGTGATTGTTGCATTCATGCACGAGAGCTTGTTTGCATCTGAACGAGAGTAAGTCTGACTCATGTCCTGTGGCTGTTGGACTTTGCCATTGCTGCCCTTTGTCACGAGTCATCATTCTTATGAACAGACTCGGTGTAGCCGACAGGCAGGAGGCTTCTTCTTTGGTGGTCTCAGAGTCTTGTCTCTGCTCTTTGCAGATGATGTGGTTCTATTGACTTCATCAGGGGGTGGCCTCCAGCTTGCACAGGGGTGGCTCATGGCCGAGTGTGAAGCAGCAGGAATGAAAATGAGCACATCCAAGTCTGAGGCCGTGGTCCTCACAGAGCTGCAGCTCCCCCACATTGAAAGGAGCCAGCTGACATGGTTCAGGCATCTGCCCAGGATGCCTCCTGAGTGGGGAGAGAGCCAAGAGGCGGTGCCGGAGGTGCTGGGGAGATCATGCCTCTCAGCTCGCCTGGTAACACCTCGGTGTTTCCCCAGACGAGCTGGAGCAGCTGGCTGGGGAGGGAGGTCTGGGCTCAGACTACTGTGTGAAAGTCCAGATGAGGCTTAATCCATGAATGTGACTTAGTCCTGAATGATGTCAGATCTCCCATGATCCTTTGCTTCTTTAAAACATCATCAAACTACATCCTTTCTCTGTGGTTAACGTCCAGCTAATACATGTAGCTAATACGCTACATTATAGTGTAAAATCCCACGTACACTCACTGTACTTTACATCAGTTCTGCATACTGTGCATGTAGCTCTGCAGTACTGCTGCTCTGTTGCATGCTGGGATTTTGGTGAGAACATCGTTGAGATTTGCTGGGCCTGACTCAGTCCCTTCATAGTAATCTTCTCAGGGTTTATCTTTGAGTCTGGAGCTAGCAGATGGCCCGGCTCTGCGGCTCGGCCCGTTTCACTGGTGCTGCACAGTGACGGCAGTCGCTAAGGAAGTGGCACACTTTGAAATGGGGACCTCATTTCTCAAACCACATTGCATCACATTTTGAGGGTAAGTTGGCCTTCAGAGTATTGCAGTACGTGGGGAGTTTATAGTTAACAGATTGTTGCTGCACACCGTAATCATCAGCTCACTGCTGGGCGGCTGAGTGTGTACTCCTCTGAGCAGATTAACGTGCTGAGTGTTTGAAACCCGTCTTTCAGGCTGTTCTCGTTCCTCTGCTGTTCTGCAGTCTCCAGCTACTGGAGTTGGCAGCATCAGAAGTTAGTGATGCACTCTGCAGCCAGAACCTCCTGGCAGTTTGTGGCAGCTCTGTAAACACAATATTGTGTAATGGTGACGGGATTGTGCTCATTTATATAGTAAGAAGTCCTTACTATTAAGCAGTGAAGCTTCAAAGAACAGGGAGTTCTTCCAGCTCCCCTCCCCCTTTCTTGTTCTCTGTGCTTTGCCAAGCTGACCCTCCTCCTTCAGTTCCTGCTGGAGGTCGCACAGGCAATCAGATAGCCCCCCGGGGGGGACAGTACAGGATAGCTCGAGCAGGAATTGCAGACATGGCACCCTGCATCCCTTCAGGCACGAGGCTAAGAGGCCGTAGTGGTCGACTTCCTTCCACGCTGGTCTGTGGTGTGTAAATGTGTGGAGGGAGTCTAACCTGTGTTCTATCGACATGCAGCTCCAAGCCCATCATTTCTACACTGGTTAAAGCTGCACTAATGACTCGTTTCTATTATAAGGAGTAATTTCTTGCTGCAGATCCACAGAGAATTATCACTAACTCTGCAGTTCACCTTAGCTCTACTTAGCTGTTTGGCCTCCTTTAGCTCGTAGTTTGACGTCACCTTTAGCTCCGTTTCTCAGCTCAGGCTTTTGTTTTGCTTTTAAAGAAATTTGGATGCGACTCTTAGCTGTTTGGTTGATGGATTAACACATGCTGAGAAGCTGCTTACAGTGACGTAATGAACCATCAAGTACTCGTAGTATTGTCATTGTCCTCGGGTCTGTTTCCCTCCCTGAACAGCGTTTCTGTTGATGTCCTGCAAACAAAGCTACACCTCGGATTGTTTTATGTATTTGAGAGTTTAAACACAGTTGCTGTGTTAGCTGAGAGCATGATTTTAGCATTCATAAATTCACCACAGTTAATCAATAACCGCACACAGAAGGCAACGGCTCACACAGTTATTGTACCAAACATGAAAAATAGATCTAAATGAATTCAAGTTGTAATTCAAAGTCAAGCTGTAAAACTTTCACAGTGCGAGAAGCTCACGTCTGTCCGATGAGGAGGCCGCTGTTAGCTTCTGTTAGCCACTGTTAGAATAGAATGGCCTTTATTGTCATTATACAGCTGTACAATTGTTAGCTGCTGTTAGCCGCTGTTAGCCGCTGTTAGCTGCTGTTAGCCCATGTGGTTAAAACCTGATGTTGAGTGTGACGGTTGCCACGAGTGCTGGATAACTAAACTGAGCTCACACTGCAGTTCACTGTCAGCGATACGGCGGGTTACATTTAGAATTATTGTAACTTGCAGGTGACGTGTATCAGAACAGCTGAGGGGCCCCAGTGGCTTTATTGGGTGTGTGTTGGGGGTCCAGGCCCCCCCACCAAAGTCAGCCAGTGCTGACAGGCTGATGAGGTTCAGATGTGATTTGTGATTAGGTAAGATTTGTGTTAAATGTGATGAACATCCGTGGAAGTGAATAAAGTTATTGCTAATATAAATTAGCATCAGTTGGCTCCTTTCAGCAGCTGAAACATGTGGAGATGAAAGTGAGATGTAATTGTCGCAGCGCTGTTGAAGCTGCGGGTGTGGTGCTCTGACTGCAGCGTGAATGTGACAGAAGGAATGCTGCACCACCAGACCACGCCAGCCCTAACCTACCCCACCTGCACCAGCTCCAGTTGGGTGAGCCACAGGGAAGCGCCACACCTCATCTTCACACAGCTTCACTTCTTTCCCACGACTCACCGTCGTTCCCACCCGGCATTCCAGAGTGACACGTAAAAATGAGGCGCAGGCTCGTAATGGCTGCCACGGTAACCTGAACGGGGCTGAGGGATCCATCCTGGTTCCTGTTTCCAGGCACAGCCGACGCTTTCACCAACACCTGGAGCTTCCCCTCCCTCCCTGGGCTCAGGCTTGGTTTTGACGGACCAACCACGATGAGAACAGCTGATCCGCTGTGTTTGGGGAAGGCTGCAGTCGCGTTCTCAGCGTCGGTGAACAACAGCAAACCCTTACAGTGTCTTCGTACCTGCTGAGCGTGGTTTGGACTCAGGCTCTCAGTCCAAACCACGCTCAGCCCAGGAGAACCTGCAGACGGGTCCGGGCACAGCTGTGTGGTACCCTCGCTTCTTTGGCAATTAGTTTGTGTCGTGCTGGTTTCCAGTGTGGCAGCATGAACTGGGAGAGGTGCTGAAGTGGTTGAGCTGTAACTGGTGTGTGCGGGCTCCTCAGCTCAGGTTCTTCTGCACATGAGCTGAATAGTGTTGATTTTGCCTGCGTAGTGAATATAAGTGCATGCGTTAAAGGTTTTGTAGGCTGCATTCATGGACACGTGTACAGGTCAGTATGTGCTGGTATAGAGCTGTTAAGGCTGGATAAGATAACTTGTTTTCTCCATCTGATGGCCTTCGTTGGGACGAGTGATGGGACTTCCTTTCTCTTCCTCTCGGATGATCATTCTTCTGTCCTTTTTATTTTTTCAGATTCCTTTCTTTCCTCTTCGCCTGTATCTCTCATTCAGTCTCCTCAAGGCAAGTGTATGGTTCTTCTACGCTGCTCGCCTGCTCCCCTCTGCCCTGCTGCTGTGCTCCATCCCTCCTCCTAGTGCCCCTCTCCTGCTTCTAAGAGTCCAATTAAACACGACACACCTGCAGAGAAGCCGCAGCATAGCCGACCCCAGCCCTAACCCTCCCTCCTCCTGCAGACCCTGTCGCTCTGCTTTAGCTGCTGCACTTGCTGTCAGTTTGCCAGGCAGCAGAGCTCCTCTGGGCAGTGCTAATGTTCCTCACCAGCCCTGTTGCAACCTGAGATGCAAGCTCCCAAATTCCAGCCCCAAAACTGTTAGCGCTGCAGAGGGTATGTCTGTGCACGGCTGTGATCTGAGCAGCAGCACAGCTTCTCCTGATGCTTAAACATATCGAAGAGTATAAAAATGTGCCTCGTGCCGTGAATCAGCAGCGCTCTCAGGCCGTGTGAGATCTCACTGCTTCTTGTTCTGGCCTATAATTACACACTAAGACTGTTACCTATAAAGCTCTCTGTGCAGCTGCTGGCAGTGTGAGCCATTTCAGCCTTCACCGCCTGCTAGCAGGCATTATTTAGGTCAGCATCGCTCACTGTAGGTTCAAGATAATCCACAGATTGCCACCTTATTTTAAGAAAGCAGAGAAGTTCAAGTTCACGTTGTGCACAGAGGACCAGAAGCCTAAAAATGGATGAGGCTGGTGTCCCGCGGGGACCATCCTGCCTTCCTGCTGCCCTACTCTCTGAATTACCCTTCCACCTCCCACTCTCAGCCCTGGAAGCAGTTGTGTACCGGAGGACGAGTGGCACTGGAGATATCATCCACCACCCAGTGGCCTGGGTCTGCCATCGCCTGTAGCTGCTCATCCACCCTCCATCCCTCTGCCTCTATGGCTCTGTAGGCTTTGTGCATGCCTCACATCATCGCTTAAAAGCAGTTACTTTTGCCCCTTTTTTTCCCGCACGTTAGCATCTTTGATTTCAGATTCTTTTTGAGCTGCTGGAATTCCTCACTTGTTTGTCAGCTGTAGATAAGGGGAGAGTAGGTGATAACGGAGCTGCAGTGTAGTCACACGTCACCATCACAGCACACATACCAGCACCTGAGGGGCGACTGCACACGACTGCACCCTGTGGAATTTGAACTCTCACTGACTCAGCAAAGATACCTGACCCGCCTTTGATGCTGATGATAAATCAGTGTTAGTATAGTTATAGTAAATAACTTGAGTCAAGAAGACTTGGTAATAAAGTAACCACTTTTGTTTTGAGTGAAGCCTAAATGATCAGCCCTGCTTTTTAGATGATGGGTTCTTACATCATGTAACTGTTATGCAAACGGCTACAACGTTGGCACTTTTGGGGTATCATAAGATTTTAATAAAGTGAATCCAGATTAAAGTTCATTAAATGTAACCATTAACTAAACCAGCCTCACAGCTGCCACAGTGTTACAGGTGTGTGTGGGACCAGTGAACCCACAGTGTAACAGGTGTGTGTGGGACCAGTGAACCCACAGTGTAACAGGTGTGTGTGGGACCAGTGAACCCACAGTGTTACAGGTGTGTGTGGGACCAGTGAACCCACAGTGTTACAGGTGTGTGTGGGACCAGTGAACCCACAGTGTTACAGGTGTGTGTGGGACCAGTGAACCCACAG
>VOQJ01034099.1:3309-23182 GCA_015052665.1 Apistogramma diplotaenia | reverse complement strand
TAATGTCTAAAATTTTGCTTCTGAAGAAATCCATGAAGTCGTTACTAGTTAAAGTGAAAGGAATACTCGGCTCAACAGAGCTCTGACTCTTTGTCAGCCTGGCTACAGAGCTGAAAAGAAACCTGGGCTTGTTCTTATTTTCTTCAATTAATGATGAATAGTAAGATGTCCTTGATGTCCTTGATTTTTCCAGGCTACATGAGCCACATCTAAATTATTAAGACACCATTTCCTCTCCAGCTTACGAGTTATTTACATTCACTTACTGCTTAAAGTGGATACATGTTACTAAGACATGATCAGACAATAGGGGGCTTTCAGGGAATACTCTTAAATCTTCATTTTGTATGCCATATGTCAGGACAAGATCCAGAGTGTGGTTACAGTTTTTATCTTTACTTTCTGTCTCCTGCAGTTTGCTGCAGCTGAATAATTAGACTGACAACTGTGCTCCTATGACTCACCCAGCACCCACTTTCTACAGGTGGAGGTGGCCAAGGACAAGCCCACCTCTGCCCCTGTTCTGGCCTCTCGGGTGAGGAGCAACCAGTTGACCTCCTCAGCAGCTTCACAGCTTGGAGTCTGCACTTCACTGTGTTCAGCTTCAGACCCTGCAACTACACAGCCTCAACCACCAGCTGCAGCCCCATGTCAGAGAGTAACCCAAACCCAGCCTCGGCTCCAGACATCAGTGGATTCAGCTGTGAGCACTGCACAGCCCCAGCTATTGCTTCCAGTGCACCCTTTGCCATGAGTGTCTTCAGCCCCTTTGGTTAGCGCAGAGGTGTCAAACATAAAGCCCGGGGGCCAAAACCGGCCCCTCAAAGACTCTGATCCGGCCCGCTGGATGATGGAATCCCCGTTTTTGTCACCACTATAGAATTTATTTTTTACAATGGCTAAACACTAAAACTAAATTTAAAAAAGGACATTTTCTGTTTTTTTCTATAATTACAGGACAGTCTGGACAAAGAACTACCAGAACGTTTTCTGTAGTTTTACACATTTCTTACACTTTAAGCTCAAATAATGGTGCTGACAGATGACTCAGTGGTATAAAAACATTACATACAGATTTTTTTCTTATATTCAGATATCTCTGGGATTCAGTATGCAGTTGAACTTGTGTACAGACAGAAAGGAGGTTCCTCTGGTTTGGCCCACTGAAGACTGAAGTGGTGGCCCACAGTGCAAAATGAGTTTGATACCCCTGGGTTAGCGCTTCAGTCATCTCAACTGAATCTTATGAGCTCGAGTCACCAGCAGCTAAACCTAAAACCCATCTGCCACCCTCATCCTCACCAGAACCAACCATCGGACCAAGTCTTTCAAGCTTCCTGAGTCTCAGCAGCCTCAGTGGGTGGAGGAAATGAGTCCCCTGACTCATAGCTGCCTTGTTGCTGCCGCTGGCAGAGTCGCCCCCCTGAACTGTTCAGTTGGAAATCCCCAGCCCCTGGGTCCAATTTTGTGGGCTGGGAGACCCCCTGAACCTTGTGGCCACTCTTCCAGGTTTTCTGGGGGGCCCTTGGACTGTTTTGGATTTATTTTGCCTTGCTCTTCATTTTTTGTTTTGAACTGCTTTGCCCAGCCTTGTGAGGCTACTTTGTGTTCAGGCCCCTACCTCTTTGTTTCGTTTTGCCCTTGGCCCTAAGTGGCCTCCTGATCTGTGCCACTTCCCTATGAGACCCCCTGAGCTGCCTTGTTTTTATGTTAGACTAAAGCCTTTTGCCCTGACTTGTTGGCCTGGGAGGCCCATGGATCAGTTTTGTCATCACTACCGGCACCGTGGTGAGCTTCCTAGGTTGTTCCGTGACCGTGACTGGCATTGCATCCAGCCCCCTGAATTATTTCGCTTCTCTGGTGGATTTCCCGGCAGACTCTCCCAAACTGTTTGATCTCTGGTCTGACATATCCCCTGTGTTTTTCTTTTTGGACGGCCTTCCGGGGTCGTGCTGACCCCCTTTGTTTCTTTGGTCTCAGCAACCTCCTGTCCTGCATTTGGGTCCATCTCCACATCACCCAGCCCGTACTGTGACAGAACTGACTGAAGGTCTGACAGCTGTGCTGATTATAAATTGTGGCATCATCGCCGTCTCCAACCTTATTGATGAGTGAATGACTGAAAAAATGCTTGTTATGACTGCCCAGAGCGCAATCTACTTGAGGGTGCACGAGCAACATCAAAATCCCAAATAAGAACTAAAAAACAAAACTCAGGTAGAGGGTTCGGGTTAGACTACCGCTCATTTCCATGTCAGATTAGTGGAGTGGGCACTGGGGAGCCTTCACTGACACATCAATGGGTGGTTCACCCAGGGCATAAATCTAGCCAGAACCGCCTCTGGATGAGCTTATACAGCTGCTTCCTCAGAACAAATTCTGTCTTTACAGCCACAAAAAGTATAAATCAATAGTCTTAGTAATTACTCATTACTTTGAATCCCCCCTTGAAGATGAATAAAGTATCCATGCATCTGAGGCCTTACAGGCTAAAACGTGAAGAACTGGCTTCATCAGTTGTTTTCTTTGAAAAAATCACCTCAGAATAGTTTTCATTGGAAAATGGCACTGATTATTTGTACTTTTTTTTTTCATTCAAACCTGGATCACATTTAAGTGAAATCCAAACTTATGTCAGGTATCAGTGTCATTTATGCACAGTGGGCAATCTCCAGTGAAATACTTGACGGTATAGAAAGCAGGCTGTGTGCAGCACGGCACAGAGGCCACAGAGTGGAGCCTGTGGTCAGACAGAGAGATGTTGCTAAGGGGTGGCCATAATCCCTCTAAATCCCTCAAAGGTTGTACAGCTGACCCAGTGGCACTATAAAGAAATTTGTTCCTTGCACTCTAACGATTTCTGTGGGGCTTCCAAGTTGAGAGGCTTTTAAACTCTTCCTACTTTTTAATCAGTATTCCTTATCATCTTTAAAAGCAGTCCTGCAGACATTAGAAGCAGTAATCTCAAATAACAAAAATGTCCTTGGTCCCAGTGGCTAACCCCATCCTCTCTGCCACAGTCTTTTCTTCTGCGCTTGCCTTGATTCTGTCACTTGCTGAAGGGTATGGACATTACCTTATCCTGCTCATCCACGTGCTTTGATACACAACACTGATGTGCTCGTGTACCAGCTGCTTCCTCAGCACAACATTCTGTCTTTACAGTCACACATTCTTAAATGGGGGAGTGCTGTCAGAGTGCCAGTGGAAAAGATGCCAGTAATAACTGATTGCATTAACTTGTCTCTGATGTGGAAAGCAAGTGTATGTTTAAAGTCTCTTCAAGCCCCACCCTAAAAATCCAACCTTTCAACACTTGTGCTGGATGTCGTGGACACAGCCACAGTGAGAGAGATGCCGATCACTGGCTGTGAGCCCTGTATTAACCTCTTATATTTACAATAAAAAATGAAACACTCTTAAATGAGAGTAAACCCTCTTCTGTTTTGGGATACTGTGTATCAGTGATTTGCTTTCGTAATCATATAGAAACAAACCTATTGAGCTCGTGGCTCCAGATGAAATGTAGTGTTTACCAAGATATATCCCAAGGGAGCTCTTTGGAGAACGAATCGACTTTTGAAACTGTCCGGTAGTGTTGCATTTTGTTTAAACATGACTGATTCCTGTTGACAACATATTTTGCTACACTCAGCTAAGAGCAAAAACAATAGATAAGGAAATCAAAGCTTTTCAGGGAAAAAGTAGTTGATGGTGGTAACTGTCAGAGTGGTCTGGGTTATTTTTATTTTTATTTAGCTGTACTCATAAGCCACAACATTAAAACCACCAGTCAATGAAATGCAATTGCGTAGCCAATGAAAGGCAACATGGCAGGTGTGACAGGTTCGGCCTTCAGATAGTGTTTGACATATTTGGACATACTCCATGTAACCTATGCAAATGGCTGTTCTGTGCTCTGGAATTCATTGTTTCAGCGCTCTGCTTGTCACATTTCGGCTGGTCAGCAGGGCCATGTAAGCATATCAGTTACTGACGTATTGTGATTTCTGTATTGTTTTCAGGGAGAGCATTTTGATGGGTGAGAAGCTTGATATCAGAATTGTTATTACAGACTGCATCTAAAGTTCAATTCAATTCAATTTTATTTATACAAATCACAACAAACAGTCGCCCCAAGGCGCTTTTTATTGTAAGGTAAAGACCTTACAATAATTACAGAGTAAACCCAACAATCAAAACGACCCCCTATGAGCAGCACTTGGCGACAGTGGAAAGGAAAAACTCCCTTTTAACAGGAAGAAACCTCCAGCAGAAGCAGGCTCAGGGAGGGGCAGAGGAGAGAGAGACAGGACAAAAGACATCCTGTGGAAGAGAGACGGATATTAATAATAAGTCATTTAAAAATGCACAATAGGGTATAAACAGAGTAAGTGAGTCTCTGATGGTCCCAGGACATAATAGACTACAAGTAAAAGTTATTCTGGTTGTTTTGTTTTTTTCAGATATGCTTTAAGGCTCAAGCATTTTACATCATGAAGATGTTAAAGCATGCTTATGGATGGGTGGTAAATTCTTTTGTGGCATCTTGATTTAGTCTACTTTGCTTTACAATGCAGTGAATGATGAAACGGATTCAGATTAACAACAGCTCAGTTCCTGTGCAGTGGAGGTATTTGTTCCCCTGCTGAAGTTCCCTCACTTACAGAGAAGTGTAATTAAGCTGTGTGCAAACCTGTGTTCCCGCCAACAAACGCTTCTCCATCAAGTACTAAGTCATGTTTTGCTCAGGGATCAAATACTTATTTCACTCAATGACATGTAAATCAATTTGTAGCTTTTGTGAAATGTGTATTTTTATGGATTTTTGGTTGCTATCCTGCTACTCTCCCTTAAAATAAAACTACTATGAAGATTAGACTATTCATTTCTTTACAAATTCATCAGGGCATCAAATCATTATTTCCCCGCTGTAAGTGTGAGATTAAACCATGACAGTGGCCCAGCACACAACAGCTGACTTTCCCTAAATAGAACGCAGCCATCATTAATACACCTTTACTTTATTGATACATCTTTACTTTTCCTGTTATGACGTATCAAATATTCTGCTGAAAAAGTTTAATCTGCCTGGTTTTATCTGCTCATCAGCGATGGATCCTCGCACTCCTGAATGGAACCAGGCTGAACTTAACTTCTTGTGTGATTTCTAACATTCTTAGCTGAGCCATATATTATCAGCCTTATTCTATGACTTGCTTTAAAGCCATTAGAAGGACTGACTCTAACCTGTCTCAGTGACTCAGTGCAGAGAAGCATTTAAAGAATAACTTACTCCAACTATTATACCCATAACATCAAAATGGGCAGAATTTGCCTCGAGACATTTAAGTTTAGAAAAAAATGCAAACAAAAGTAAATTCAGTACAAGTTGATAAAAGTAGAGGGCAGCTGAGTGTAATAAAGAACGTTTATTAAGCACTGAGTTGACCACAAATGTATCCCCACACCAACCTAAAAACTGTCTAAAAATTCACCCAAAAGGTAGCATTAGTGTTGATGAAAAGGTTAGCCAGATAAACCTGAGTGGGTTCATTATCCCACCTAAGAAACTTCAGTAAGTCCATCACACAGAAAGGAGGGGAGGCTGAAGGCACCATTGTCCCCCTTCGCTGCTCCTCTTTGGGCCACTTATCAACTCTAATGCATTGAAGGAGCAATGCAGAAAGGTCACTCTCAGCTGGTTCTCTGCGGTGGTTCAGCCACCATCAACTGTGTTGGCCTGCAGCTGTTTTGCCACCCTGTGAACACGGGTGGGGGCGGGGGAGGGGGGCATCTAATTAAAACCAGGTCTTCAAGTGAGAACAGAAAGAAGGCAAATAATGCATTCATTTTTACCTGGGCTTTGAACATGCATTGGTTGTAATAGTCCCATTGCTTCAAAGAGACTTCTGCTGGCTTTAAGCCACCCTTTCAGGTGTAGTTCTTTGATTCACTCTGCTGGGTATTCAGCCATGTGCACACTGTAGAAACACTTGCTCAGGCTAGTACTAATTAGCCTGTGGGATTATTTCTCAGGTGATGTATTTCATTTGTCAAATAAATTTAGCATAAGTGAAAGAAGCATTTAGATAAATTTTAAATGATTTTACAAAATGACTTTGCAGCAGTCCCCAGTGTCTACACTGTTTACTTGTTGGGGATGGAGGGAGGGTGCAGCGACAGGAGTTGCTCCACTTACAGAAAATCATTTGGGTATATATTTGCAAACAGTGGTCTTTTTCCCTTCACTCTAATTAAACAATGCAAGTCTTCTCAGGGACAAAGATATCCATAACACTAACCTGCAGCGGTCATGGCGCTTAAAAGCCATAAACACAAGACAAATGTTCATCAGCTGCATGAGTGAACCACAATCAATCACCCAGCTTAGCAGAGGAAATAGATTATTTACCATGAAGCAGAGTGCTGATGCTGACATAAGAATGAATAAATGAAAGCATCCTAATTGTGAGAAATTTCTATGTATAGTGCCACACAAACAGATTAAATGTGCTGGCCTAATATAAGTGGAGAAAAAGAGGGAACTGTGACTGATGGCCGTTAGGTTCATCTGAAAGAGAGAAGTACAACAGCAACACCCTGTGGCTGTGATGACTCATAGCATACTGACTCCTGATTGTTATTTTGAATGTACAATTATACATACAGATAGCAAAAACAAAACAGATATGTTTAAAGAGCAACTCTGGACTACAAATCCAGATCAGCTGACCTCTAAAAATGTGTGGATTTTAGTTTTCAGTTAGTTGTGTTTGCCAACATCTAAAGTCACACTAATGTGAATTAGAGAGAAGTGCAGTTATGTGCAGCAAGTTTTTAATGAATAGCAAGGCATGACCTATCCTGCTATACTTATGATATTTACATTTTTAAAAAGTTCTAAAAATAGTAGGGCTGTTCCTTTTAATGCCTAACTGTATTTTAACATGCGATTAATGCATGTACGGTCTGTGACCTTTGGCCGACCCTGAGGTTTGGGATTTCAGGAAGCGATGCAACAGTAATGTTGTCAATAGTAAGCAGCAAGAACAGCAAGTTTAATTTTAAATCTGTGCCTAATGGTTCTCTTTACAAGACCGATGTGAACTGAGTTCCCACCAAAGCACGTCGAGTCTCAAATACCACTTTATGTTGTGTGTCCCTGCTTTGAGTCTTCATTTTTGTCCATGTCAGGTCAGACGTTACATACACTTTGACATTTCAAGAGACCATTCATCTTCATCACTTCCGCCATGAAGCTGCCTGATGACACTGTTTCAAGAACATCTCTTTTGCAAATAGTGAAAGTCACCAGTGCAGAAGATTTAGTTAAAAAGGAGCTGAAACAAAGTTAGACATTATGTACAGTATCTTATGCACCATTTTTATTAGTACCGACTCAGCACGGGTCAGCTTGACTCGCCACAGTCCTGTTGTGTTTCCATTACAATTGAGTGCCACCTCAGTGTGGGTGGAGTTGATATAATAACATGGGCAGTAGTCTCTTGATGTAATTTGTATGCAACTTAAACATAACACAACGAATAGAGTGGGACAAATCCATACCGTGTCATTATATGCTGATGACCTCCTCCTCTTTTTGGCTGACCCATGCAAATCCATTCCTAAAGCTATAAAGTGCATTGAGGAATTTGGTAGGATTTCAGGATACCTGATTAACAGAGCAAAATGCCTTATTTTTCCTGTTAACGATAAAGCCAACCAGCTGCCCCCAAACTCTCTTCCATTTACAGTGTGCTCTGAAAAATTTGCATATTTAGGAGTGAACATAACCAGAAATTATAAAGATCTATTCAAGCACAACTTAGTTACTGCCTTCAATCAGTTTAAACAGGATATGGAGCATTGGTTGTCCTTCCCTCTGTCCCTGGCAGGAAGGATAAATTCAGTTAAAATGGTTGTAATGCCTAAACTGCTATTCCTTTTTTTAAAAAGCTACACAAGATAACCTCCATGTACATTTGGAATAGGAAGATTCCTTAAAAAATTACGACTATAATCACATACATATCCAAGTTGTTGGTTTTTTTAAATTTCAGTTGTTTTTTTCACTATTTTTCATCATTTGTAACTTTGTTAAATGTTTTATTTTTTTTTCCTAACTTTGTTTTTATATCTATGTAACAGATGTGTGGATCTGAATGTATTTGTTAGGGATTTATTTTGCTGAAAATCCAATAAAAAATATTCAAACATAAAACAACAATGGATGAGCTAGAGGCAAGCTAATATTAGCTAATGCCCGTTTACAATCATCATCATAAGTCCCCCGTACAATGTTTTAATGGATGAAAGTTATCATTATTAAATATTAAAATATGTATGCTGTGTGTGCATTTCAGATGGCTCTCCTTGCAAAACTACTGCTGCAAACCACTGGTGTGTGCATTCAACCGAGCCTCCCAGTGGTTTGCATGCCTGTTTTAAAAATAGTGCGGTTGATTCTGGTGAAGGAGTCTCTACGACTCAGCTAGTGAAGACAGTCAGTGGCCAATCAGTGGCATGCTGTTCTTCGACCACATTTTCAAATTACCATGGATTGCTTGGAACCCCTGCTGAGTGGGTACTAATGGAAATGCCTACAAACCGTGCTGAGTCGAGCTGACCCACACTGAGTAGGTACTACTGGAAACGCAGCATTAGTTTTGACATGATCCCAAAACAGATGCCTATGGAGGTTGTTCCAAAAGAACTGCCAGGTGAGAGCATTCTAATCACCTTTGAAATAAGTGATTAGAATAATTATTTCAGGCTAGAGGGATGGCCTCTGCTATTAACAACCCTCGGTTCAATATCACAACAAATTAGTTCATGCTCATTAGTATGAGTTGTGCTTGCCTAGTGATTTGGAAAGCCTCTATTGGGAACATGCTTTATTACTCCCTGTGTGTAGAGCATGTAATTAACATTCATCAAATGCTGTGTTTATATAACATCCCTCCTCACAAATGTAATTTTGATATTATGTAAGGGTTATTTTCCTGATAAAAAAAAATTGTTGCATCAAAGATCAGCAGAACTGCTTCTGAACTCATAGAAAAACTGACAAAGATGCTTCAAACTAATACATTGTAGTTAACAGTCACGTCATGTCAAAACCTAACCAAACATTGGCAAAGTATTCAGATCTTTTAATGACCATCCAGCCTTTAGTTTTATAGACAACTTTGAGCAAAATACAGTCACAATACTTGTTCAGTAATTTTTCATAAATCCTCTCTGTGCTAAATCAGATCAATTAAACTACAGCACAAAAGACATAAAATTACAGAGACATTTAACAAAGTTACAAATCATGAAAAATAGTGAAAAAAAAACAGCTGAAATTTTAAAAAACCAACAACTTGGATATGTATGCAATTATAGTCGTAATTTTTAAAAAAGACTCACATTCACAACAAAAAGCACAAACACTCTGAGATCATAAAGAAAGTCACAAATTTTAATAAGATATTTTTGTTTGGTTTATAAGAAACTGTAGGTGTTATGTATAATATGTATAGCGTATTATGGATGCAGTGGATGAGCTAATAGAATTAGCATTAACATTAGCATTCAATGCAATTACACAAGTACATTCTGTGTAAATGTTGTGCGTTAAAATAATTTTTTGGACTCACCTTGTCTTAATGCAGCTGTTCACACAGACTGCATCATTTCACAGGATGGATTTTCTGCATTTATTTTTTTGGATCAAGTTCAATTTTTCGAGTTTTCGGAGGGAACAAATAGATCTGACCACTCAGATCGCTGCATTTGGCAATGTCATTTCATATCTCAAAACACACACCATGTACTGAATAAACAGTCATACAGGGACTGTAAAATTATACTATTGTAATGGACTGGATTACGAGTTATCTTGATGTGTTAACATTACAGTGTTCAGAATTCCCACTTAGTTAAGGCAGAGGCACTCTTACACTGCAACACCAGGATTAAGTGAGTGCCCTTAAATGTGTAATAACTTAGAGACTGCAAAGCCTGTCAATCATCTTAGTTATGAGGCTATTATTGTAGCAAAACATCTGTGTGTTTGTAACTGAATCTGTGTGAATTGTGTGGAAATCTGTGTGCTCATATTCCAATCTGTACCTGTATTATAATCTGTGTGTTGTGCATATTCCAGTCTGTCTGTAATCAGATTTGTAAATGTGTAAATAAATCGTCAGTGAGCATTAATGGTTGAAAAGTTTACTTTTTTGAACGTTGCTCATAATACACTTTCTGAGTGCCGTGCTCTTACTTGTAATGAAGTAAAATCTGCATCTATTATTAACAAATGTACACAAGTAAATAAATGATGCAGTCAGCAGTGTCAGAGGTAACAGACTGCTGCAGAGAAGCATCCCTTCCTATGAGTGGGCTTTGGAGACAGAACCATTTGTACAGTTTTTCTGCCTCATGGCAGGGGGCGCTGGTGATTCCCGGATTCTTCTTACGACTCTTCGGCTGCAGAATAATAGAATTAGACAGCAAGCTACAGTAAACAGTTAGTAAACAAGTTATTGATGCTTTTCTTCAAAAGGAGCTGCACATGGACTTCATTTATAAGTAAAGGTATGAAGATAATAATGTTTTTTAAGTTAATTCGTTCTGTGCTAGTTTGTATAAGAATGCTGATATGAAATTTTAAACAAAACACTATGGAGCCTACCCCAGGCTGTCATAGGGGGAGAAGGTGGGTGCACCCTGTACAGGTCGCCAGCCTGTCGCAGGGCTAACACACAGAGACAGACAACCATTCAAACCTATGGGCAGTTTAGGGTGACAAATGAACCTAACTCCAGTAAGTGCATGTCTTTGGACTGTGGGAGGAAACTCCACAGAGAAAGAGAGGGGGGCCCGGACCCAGACCCTCCAGATGTTATTCTCTGTGAGGCAGCAGTGTTAAGCACTACGCCACCGTGCTACTCAGCATGCAATACGGACACACAAATTTCCACACAGATCGCAGTATTCACACGCAGTTTCAGTTACAGACACACAGATGTTTGCTACAATAATGGGAGTAAAACTGGACCCGTTTCTAAGTGGCTATTAACACAAGATCCAGTGCGTCATCCTTGTATATACTCAGGGTTATGAGTTTTCTTTACACTACCATTTTGGCATGGAATGGCCTCCCCTCAGAGCTGCGATTTATAAGTGATTTGACTTGTTTTAAAAAGGTACTTTTTAAATAAGATGATGGGTCGAGAGAGAGAGAGATGTTTATTTATCATTAGTCTTTCAACAATTGTATCTTGTGTTTGTCCTTTTAATGTTGTTGATGGTTGTAATCCCGGACCACAATGGAAACAAGTGTTCACACTTTATTGTGTAATCCTGTTTTATACGCCGAGTTGTATGTGTGTGCTCTGGCATTAATGAATCCGAATAAACTAAACTAAAAATAATAGCCCGGTGTTACAGTATTTTTCCTCAGACACAGCTACAGGCTGCACCGGATCAATCGAGACACTGAATCTACTCTCTGTCTCCTCAGATGTGATCCCAACTCTGCCAACAAGAGCTCTAACTGACCCAATCACATCCTAAAAATATGTACGAAAGCGGCCATGATGCAGCTTCAACCATGAAACTCTTCCTGTTGCTGCTTTCTTGAGTGAGCTGCATGAACCCAGAATCTCTGTTTAGTCCTTCTCTTGTTTAAAAACATCAGTATTTCATCACATCATCGCTTGATATCGACTGCATTTGTTTCACAGTGCGTTTTATGAGGACGATTTGTTCCCCAAAACGTAACGCGTGTGGGTGTGTGGCTTACAAGCCAAGTTTGCATCCAAAAAATTCGAAATTTGGTGTCGTTTCTACGCAACGCGTGCGGTGTGTAACGGCCTTTAGCTACTAGAAAACCTCATGATTACAACAATAAGAAGAATTTAATTCTTTCCATATGTTGAACAAAAAAAAGTTCTATATCCATTATGTGAGAAATTACAACTTTAGCCACAAGCCTACTACTTACTAATAATGCATTTATGGAAATGTACTAATAAATATCTCAGAAATTCTGAGTTTTTTTTTTCTAAAAACAAAAAAAAGATTAACAAGGTGTCAAAATCACGAAGGAGCTTGTACTGACTTGAAAGCTTATTTTATGAAGAATTATCTTGTTATCTTTTTTTTGTTTGTTTTTACTAGAAATGTGCTCGGTATATTTTTAAGCTAATATATTAAGCTTCGGTACCTTTTTTGACGTTCAGGGGACAGAATTAGAATACGCACACGCTTCCTGTTCGAGCTCCCCTCCCCTGCGAAGAATCAAAATACATTCCTAGCAAGCCAGCTAGACAAGTTGTGGAAAAGTTATGTCTGTTTGTCAAGTGGACAGACAAAAGACTATTTCCAAAAATGGACTTTATTCCAGGGGTTTTCTTACATGAATAATAGAAAACATCCTCATGTCCACAGAGCCGGCACTGGTGACAAGTCATCTACGAAGAGTTGGATTGTTGAAGCTAAGAAAGTCCTGGTAGCCAGCGTTAGCAACCAGGCCAGCCAGCTAACGTAAGCTGGCTAGCTAATAGGCCTCGATTAAATTGTTTTTGCTTAAGGTTGTGTGCTTATAATGTCAAACTGTGTAGATGGTCTGCACTTATTATGTCGTGCCTGATCTTTAGCTTTAAGTGTACAAAAAGCTAACTTTGAACACTTGTTCTCAGCAGTACTTTTTTCAGGGCAGCTGCATTTAACTGAGCTAGTTAAGCTATGCCGTTAGCCAGCTGAAAGACTGCATCACGGGAGCTGACAGCAGGCTAACGATGTTCCGCTTTACCTTGTTTGACAGCTTGTGACGGAATGTCGCTTACTATTGTTTAAGCTTTTAACGTATTTGTTTTATTGAGTAGCCACGTCCACTGAAGGCATCGGTCATAACTACGCAGTGTTATAGGATTGCGTAATTATGACTGATCCATTGGAAACATACCTGAGAATTCTTGTGCTGATTTTAGCCTTAATTATATGTTAACATTGACCTTTTGCCTCTGTTGTTTGCTTGTTTTCATAGTAAGTTACTAGCTGATTTAAGCTAGTAATGTCTCTAACGTTACCATCAGCGGATATGCTTGAAACACCTCCTGGGTATCCATTTGAAGAAATTAATTATGAGGATATTGAAGTTGAGGAGGTAAGTTGGGATTATTTTTGTCACTTGGTTGTGACCTTGCCACATGAAAAGAGTTAATTTTTGCTACAAATGAGGCGCTGACCTATTGAGTGTAACTTTGATGCTAACTACATATTTTCAGGTGGTGGGAAGAGGAGCTTTTGGGGTTGTCTGCAAAGCCAAATGGAAAGGCAAAGACGTTGCAATAAAGACTATTGAGAGTGAATCAGAGAGGAAAGCCTTTATTGTTGAGGTATTGTTTGTCATTTACTGATTATGAGAGTTTAGATTAGTCAAGATTAGTTCAACTTTGCCTGGAATGGTGTGTAATGTTTCCTCCTCATCTCCAGCTCCGACAGCTTTCACGTGTGAATCACCCCAACATTGTGAAGCTGTATGGCTCTTGCAATAATCCAGTAAGTTCACTGATGTCTGTGACTTAACGTGTGTTTGGTTCATGTTATGGGTTTTTAATGGTGTTCTTTCCACCTCAGGTTTGCCTTGTGATGGAATATGCAGAAGGTGGATCATTGTACAATGGTGAGTTGATCAGTTTTACTAGAAGACGGTACTGCAGTATTGCATACTACTGCTGAAATGTACACAGCCTTGCACAGACACAAGAAGCAGCCCTGATGATCTGACCCTCCAGCTGTTTGTATTTTCAGCCACTTCTTTCATTCCTTTTCATCTTTGTGTTTGCACAGTGACATGCTGCCCGTGCCTTAAATATTCAAATGCACCTGGGAAATCGTGGGCCTTAAACATATGTTTTGCGTGCATAGGCTTTTAACTGTTACCATGACATTCTAGATACAAAGGAAAATCGAGCTGTTCTAAAGCCATTGTCAAATGCAGTGTTTCTCACACTGCAGGACACGCACGTTTGAACAAGTTTGAGAACCACTCGTCAACTAAAAACAACATTGACATACCATGTTGCAAGTGAGATTTTTACTTGTTTATAAAAATGTCAGCTTTTTTCTTATGTCAGCAATATGTTGTCACTCAGGTATGTGTTGAATCACCAGTTTAGCACAGCTATTTAAAAGAAAAGTCAATGTGTTGTTTTAAGGATATTATGTAAGTGTTTGTAGACACATGCTGTGAGGTTTAAGCTGCTCAACGTTTCTGGGCCCTGATCAAGAGCACAGTCTTAGTGAAGAGTGGGTTTTCTTCTCAGTGGCAGGTTTTTCTTCAGCAAACCCGGAGTTCCTGCACTGTGCATGGGGCTGAGGATTTCAGCTGTTAGCTGCTGCAACAGATCGCTATCATCACTGTTTGCTACTGGGTGCAGCCATCAGCACTAGCAAGCGGTCGTTTTGTACCAAGGGGGATCCCACCCCCATCCAACCCTGCAGCCACTATAATCCCATTTATACACAGGCTTGTAGTTTCTTATATTTAACGTGTGCTTTTATAAGCAATTTGTCATCATTATACAGTACACACAGTGGCATACAGTAGCCACAGGTTTATTTGGGATTGTCAGCCTTATTATGGCCTCCCTCACATCTCTTTCCACCTCATTTTAAAAATTAAATCAAATATAAGTTCAACGCTTTGAATCAGCTTCGGATATTCTGTCTGCTTCATTTGTCATGAAATAACAAGGAAGCAAACCTCACCTGATCAGTCAGTTTGTCCCTTTAATTGTGAGTCTCTGAAAAATGGGCAATGTGCATAAAATGCCTGCAATTATTTAATAGTTCATGTAAAATTTTTGATTGATTGGTTTATAATCTACTGTGCTGGTGTACACGGGCAAATCTACAACAATTACATGTGATTGCTCTGTGGGATTTTCCCCTCATAGCCAACTTGTGTGCTGTTCGTTTACAGTTTATTTTTCCAAAAAGTACCTTTTCCTACCGTAGTTTTATTATTATTGTTATCTTATTGTGGACAGTGACGCTGAGATAACAAGCATCAGAAACTACTGGAAAGTCTGGTTGTTCTTGATTACATTGTTGCTTTGGCAGGTACGGGACTGCTCAGATTCTTGGTCTGCAGCTCTGGCTTTTCTCATGCTGTGCCACATTTGTCATGTTGTGCTGATGAAGTGGCTCTCAGCACTGGCATCATGCTGTGGAAAATGTGGAAATTTGACTTTCATGTAGTAAATTAGGACAAAACAGAGTTTTTGAATCCAGGCTGCAGATTGATGGAATGTGTTCAGATTGTATTTCATGTTGAAATATGGAAACACTTGGAAATGCAGGCATAAATACTGTTGAGCAACATTTTTATTTCTCTAAAGTTTACAATTTGAACCTCAGCATGTTGAACAGTACAAATGAAACACTCTGGGCAGACCTTTGAACCTAACGTCTTTCTCTTAGTCCTTGTTGTTATTATTAGCAGCATTTTCACATCTTATTCATTTGTTTCTGTCTTCACATTGTAAAGTTTCAAACAGCATTTGTGGCTGCAGCAACAACTGTGTGCATTCACAGGTTCTTGGAGGTGTTCGTGAGCTCATGCAGTGATTTTTACAGCTCAATCATGTCATTTTTTAACTCACTGCTGCCTGAGGGCCTGAGGGCCATGGATTGGTTTTCATGTCTGTAGAGATATTTTCTGCACCTTTTTACATTATGTTAGTCTGGCCAAAGCACCTCGTTATGTGGGACTGCACAGTGAGATGTTTGCACTGTTTGTCTCACATACTGAGTGCCACATTTTGATTAGCTCTAGTTTTCTAAAGGCAGTGCCAGGAGACTGCCATTATAATGCCAAGTGCAGGGTAACGTGTCAGTCTTGCTACCTGCGTCCAACAGGGGAAAGTGCAAGTCACCACAAAGTAAAACACTGTGCACATTTTACTGGAATACTTCGGTCACTCCCACAAAAAAAAGGAACTGCAACTGTTGGAAAGCAGCTAAGATTTTTTTTCCATTTATTTATTCCTTTTTTTTATTAACATTTGATTTTGCATGAGGGAGAACCGAGTGTGTGAGGCAGAAAATGAGATGTGCCAGTCTGTGGTTGTATCAGCGATGTCCATCAGCTGAAACAACAGTAAACCAGTTCTGATGATTGACAGGTAGGATGGACGTTTAGCTGATGACACGCTTCATTTCCTAGTTCTCACACTTGCATAGATGGGAAGTTTGTATTCACATGAACGACCCTGTGCTTTCATGTGTCAAGCAGCCCAAATATTTGCAGGATATTTCACCAGTTGTTTTTTATTACACATAATTATATGGATTTGAAATCTTTTCCAGTGTTTTCTTTCACCTGTCAAGACTTTTTGAAACGTGCTGTTGTCATTAAAATCTAAATGAATGTATATTTTTCTAAATAACTTTTGTAAACTTCACATGCTGCTGTGACTCCTTTGAGTGTAAGTCAGCACAGTCAGCATTTGTTTGTTATCGTTGTGTTTCACACAGTGTCCTAATGTTTTGGGAAGTATGATTGTATATTATGGCTGTTTCTGTCTGTATGACACTGTCATAATTAGCACAGGGCCCGGCACTCTGCCCAGCTGATTTGCAGGTATGTTGTCCGTGGTGGTGTTTGTGACTGTGTTTTCTTGTCCACAGTGCTGCATGGTGCTGAACCCCTCCCCTATTACACTGCTTCCCATGCTATGAGCTGGTGTTTACAGTGTTCCCAGGGTGTGGCCTATCTCCATGGCATGAAACCAAAGGCTCTCATTCACAGGGACCTCAAACCACCCAAGTATGCTCCTCCTCACCTTACACACTCCTGTCTGCTTCCAGCACAGTTCATCATGTCTTTATACTAGTTTGATTTAAATATTGTTCTTTTGTTCTGGTCACACTGATATCTGAGACATGCAGATGTTTTTCAGTGCAGCTTTGCAAACCACTCAGCTGAAGGATCTTAACATACATTTACTGCGTTCTAACAGGAATGCTGAGGTGTGTGGAAGTGTTGGAGTAAGATGTTTGCTTGTTTGTTTCTTTTAGTTCTAGCGTGTTCACACTGCATTTTAATGTAAATAGTTGTGTTTAACTTTATTTTAACACAATGACTTGAACTGTTTTTGTGGAGCGCCACCTGTTGTCCAGAGCATGTAATCTTCTCTCTCTCTCTTATAAGCCAAATCCTATTTTATTGCTATTTTATGAATTTGAAAAAACACTGTTTTAAAAATCAGCAAAGCCTTTAAAGACACTGGAATACACCGACTATCCAAAGATTATGTCCAGCACAGGCAAAATGAGCAGTTGTAAAGACGTGATGTACTTTGGGCTTGTTTGGAACGCTGCCTAAATTGATTGGAGCTCATCCAGATTGTATTGTGATTGATTTTTGAAAGAGCCATATGAAAATCAGGCCAGCTGCTGGAAATCCAGATTAAGGACGTCTTTTCTGTCCCTTGCGTTGCATCACATGCTAACCGTGTCAAATCAAGATCCAAGGAAGTGGTGATGCAGAATCCCGGCTGCTGCCAGGAGGCTCCCGTGGAAGATAAAGAAAACAGACTGTATAGAAGCTAGAAGGAATCCCCTGTGTTTCCAGTGGAGATTATGGAGTTACTGACACCTGCTTTGTATTGATTCAGACCAATACACCCCTCCATTGATTTCAGTTAGATTTATGCATTAGCAAAGTGAGGGTGTCCAGCAAGCATCCACACAGCCAGCAGTTACTCCACCTATTGTCACCTGAAGTCACTGAATGCCATTTGTTTTCTGTTAGCCATGTTGCTGCTAGTCGTTTCCTGTGTGGACATCCCTTAAATACTGTGTTAAACACATACATGTAGAAGTACAGGATCCTGATGGATTTGATGGAATTTTTTGCTGTTATAAAGGAGCAGTAATTATTATAATGTGTTGTGATATTTAGATTATATTTCATTTGGTTAATAACAACTGAAGCAACATGTAATGTGTGTGTTTGTTGTTGTTCCATTAGTGTCTTGTAAGAAAGGATGACCAGCTGGCTTTTCCATAGAGATCATTTGTGGAGTGAAACCACTTATAGTGACGAGTTGTGAGCTACTCAGTATTATATAGGAATTTATTTCCTAATAATCAGTGTAGAAAACCTTTAGCCAGTCTCAGACAGTCAAAACAGTGAATCGCTGTCATACTTCTAGATTAAAAATGTATTTTTAAACCAAACAAGGCTAAAACTTCTTAATTTAGTTACTTATAATTTATAATTTACTTCAAGGCACTGTTTGTTGTCTGTCCTGTTTCAGTCTGCTTCTGGTGGCAGGAGGCACTGTGCTGAAGATTTGTGACTTTGGAACAGCATGTGACATTCAGACCCACATGACCAACAACAAAGGAAGTGCAGCATGGATGGCTCCAGAGGTTTTTGAAGGCAAGTACAAGTGGTGATGCTATAGTGGCTTTCCTTTGCTAATCTAGACTAAGAGCCTGATGCATCTGTACATGCAGACGGATGTCACTGGGGACGAGGTCACAGGGAAAGATCAGTTACTGCCTAGTCATCATCTTGTTTTGGGAGGCAAGTTACAAGACTCCAGTGCAATTAAACAGCCCACATTTGCCCTCTCGGTGAACCCTTCACATCTAATTTGCATCAGTGTGAAATGCTATCAGAATGCCTCAGCGCAGCAAGGTTGAAATAGTCATGTGATGTGCACTTTAATTGTGCAATAACAGGCCCACTAATTAAGCAACACAGGAGCTGTTGGTTAAAAAAAATTGCTCCTTTATTTTCATCCTTGTCCCACTGAAAGTGAGATAAAGGCTGGTGTACTTTCACAGGCACATTCCTCACTTTCTTCTCAAATGTGCCACAGAGAATTCCCTTTATCAGTCTGCCACTGATGTCAGACTGGGCCTCTGCCTCTCTGAAAAGGACCTAAGTGTGTGTGTGTGTGTGTCTTTTCTCTACTCACAGGCAGCAATTACAGTGAGAAGTGTGATGTGTTCAGCTGGGGGATCATTCTCTGGGAGGTGATCACCCGCAGGAAGCCCTTTGATGAAATTGGAGGACCAGCTTTTCGCATTATGTGGGCTGTGCACAATGGTGAGTCACTCTGTGTGTGTGTGTGCGTGTGTGTTTGTTTGGTGAGGGTGATGCAGGGGTCACGTCCAGCTGTCAGCCACTGAGTGTTCAGACATGCCTGCTAGAAGACTTTAAAAGTAAAGCTCTGACAGAAGAGGGGAGCTAAGAGACGCGTTGACCTGTTCGGTTCTCTTTGCAGTTTATCTCGATACGGATGGAGGAGATTACTAATGATTTTAATGTTATTGAGTTTAATGTGTGATGTCCCAAAAAACGGGCCAAATTTGGTTGTCTAATAACATTGCCAATTCTCACACAACAATGTCATTTTTTTACAAAATGTGTAAAAAAATCCAGTTTAATATTTAACGCCGTTGGTTTTAGTTTTGTTTTTCAGATTAAAGAACGACTTTCACCAGAAATTAAAAGCCGTTGTGTGTTAGAAAGTACACCTGTGTGACATGTCCAAATTAGCTTCCCAGTTGGTGCATTTTCATGGAATTTGCACATTTGTGCCTTTCATGTCTAGCGAATGCTGTTCTTCAAACTAGTGCTGCAACAATTCCTTGAGGAACTGGAATAATTCGATTATAAAAAAATTCTCAGGTGAGCTCCCATCTAAGCGGCGCGTTTCAGCCGCGTTAGCAGCAGTACGGATTTCTGACCTTTAACCCCAAGTGTCCACTGCTCTCTTTCTGAATTGCAGTGTGTCACCCCCCCCCCCCCCCACCCAACACAACAACCAACAAACC
This sequence comes from Apistogramma diplotaenia, assembly GCA_015052665.1. Classification (NCBI taxonomy): domain Eukaryota; kingdom Metazoa; phylum Chordata; class Actinopteri; order Cichliformes; family Cichlidae; genus Apistogramma; species Apistogramma diplotaenia. The sequence continues at coordinate 3,328 of VOQJ01034099.1, read as the reverse complement.
CACCCCCCAGGCCCCCCCA
>VOQJ01034097.1:17654-32003 GCA_015052665.1 Apistogramma diplotaenia | reverse complement strand
AACCCAGTTATTACATGAAGGTATGTGGGTCTGTGTTCATTTTAGGAATGAAATACATTTTAAAGCAGTTTGTGTTGTGTGACCTGGTTTCAGTCTGTCCCCTCGCCTCGCCCCCCGCCCTCCTGCCTCCTCTTACACACACAACCTGTGTGACTGTGACGCGACAGTGAGGCGCCCCAGCGCCCACTGCACTGATCTGAGCGGTAGTCTAACCCGAACCCTCTACCTAACCCCCAAAACTGGAGAGTTTTTGTTGTTTTTATTTTGTTTTGTATTTTTTTGACGGCGCACATGCGCCCTCAAACAGATTGCGCCCTGGGCGGTCGCCCACATTGCCCATAGCTGAAACCGGCCCTGAGAGGCAGTCACAATCAGCTGCAAGCACAGGTGGCTGTTCACCTCCCGTTTTGGGGCAGGGTAGAAGCAGGAACCTTTCCCTGCTGGATTTTTAGCTTTGTAACTCTAAAGCTATGATAGAGCATTAAGTCAGAGTGAAATTTCTTTTTCAGAATGATGCTCTAAGCGTAGTCAAACATGCATTGATACCTCATGATATCATCAGTGTTTTCTAATTCCAACTGGAAACTGGTGGTCTTCCTAAACATCCTTTTATCCCCCTGACAATACTGAACTTCTAACTAACCTATGGACTGCCATTATTTGCTTAAAGATCGAGCACAGCAAGATATACGGCCCCCTGTGGAAGTCTAAATACGGCCCTCTGGTTGTGGTGAATGTGGCCAGTGCCGAGCTGATAGAGCAGGTGTTGAGGCAGGAGGGAAAACACCCAGTCCGCACAGACATGCCCCACTGGAGGACCTACAGAGAGCTCAGGAACCAGGCCCACGGACCCCTGACTGAGTGAGTGAAATCCCACACAGATCCACTTATGTCCTGAATAGACCATTTTATCTATCTTTTTACTTTTTTGTGTCAGCTGCTGTGATACAATGTTGTTACCTTAGTAATAAAGAATATAAGAGCAGTGTTGTTCTGAAGGTAATATGATTATTACAAAATCAGACAAGTGACTTTGTAACTTTAGTACACAATACCCTCCTTGTTCCACTCCACCCCAACAAACTAGGTCCAAGGAAGCACTGGTGGGGAACTGAGTGCTTGAAACTGTAGCAGTGTATTGTAACTACTAGTATGCCCTCCCCCAACCCCACCAGAAGGGTCAAAGTTCAGTATCAAGCTGGGGTTGTTAAGCCCATCTCTCTTCTCGTTTGTGAGATACCCATTTTGAGTTCGGCTAACTCAGGAAACCTCGAAACTGTTCAACTAATTTCAATTTACAACTTCTGTATGAATTCACTTCGTAGTTTGTGCTTGTGAGGCACACTTAGTGCTGACAGGGATTCGGTCCTGGACTGCAGCATATTTCTGCCCTCATCACTCATCAGGGTAGTCATCAACAGCTTCATAAAATAAATAAATAAGGATTGCAAAAGAAAGGCACGTGGACTATAATTGTCACTTACAGAATAATATCCACTTTACTTGCTGTAGCAACATTTACTGGTGTGTTGAAAGCTGAAGCCCCGGAGCAATACTAACAGGTTTCAGACCGTGTTACACAGTCTGGAATAACTCAGGGTACACTTTGCATGCAATGGCACTTGTTCGTAGGATTAAATCCTTGTTGACTTTGGTCTTTGGGTGGGATTTACTGACAAAAAAAGAAAAATGTAGACTCTTACTAGCCTTGTATTGTAAACAAGAATGAGCCAACGGCATATTTGCATCGTAGGACACTTTCAATGCTATGTTTTTGTCTTTTAGTTTAATGTTAAACCCTCTCAAGTTTAGTGATTGTGCTGTTTTGACCAGAGGAATATTAACCTCAGGGGATCCTGTTTACGGTAATCTTTTTATTCGTACGCTGCCAGATACAACCAAGTAACTCAACATGGTTTCTGCAAACTTTTAAGGTATCAAAGAATACAAGTGAGTGCTGTTGTTATCACTTAAGGTTTTTCTCTCTGGAGGCTCATTTTCTTGTATTCTTGTATTGGTTTTTAGGATGGGGGCCAAGTGGCAGCGCATTCGCAGCATCTTGAACCCTCGGATGCTGAAACCCAAACACGTCTCCTCCTACGCCAACACCATCAACGGGGTGGTGTTAGACTTCATCCACAGACTGGACTTGCTGAGGGAAACCAGCGGACAGGGAGTCATGGTCAACGACCTGACTGCAGAACTCTACAAATTTGCTTTTGAAGGTCAGCAGAAAACAGAACAAATAAATGACATGTTGTCAATTAATCAGCTTTAGAAGCTCACCATGTCTGTCACTTTTAGACACTTGGAAAGCAGTATGGACTATTTGTTTCCAAGCATTCCAAATTTAGCTGAACTTGAATGTTTCCGACACAAAGGATGTTTAGTTTTGTTTTTTCTCATCTAATTATAATCAGTGGTGCTATTATGAAACTGCATAGTGCTGTGCTTAAATACAGTTCTGTTCATATGACTGCAGCTTCATGCTGCTTTACATGGCTGCAGATATGTAAAACAAAACCATGGTCCTGACAGAGGAATTTGCTGTGCTCCTGTGTGTGCGTGTGTGTCGTCATTCAGGGTGTTGACAGTTGCTATGTTTTGTGGCCTTGACAGCTGATTAGATACTGACAGTTTGATTATAGTGTCCTGTGTTATAGTGTGATCATTTAAAGAGATACAGACACCTTTGACCATGATTATTATTATGTGTCACCGTTCCCTTACCGTTTCTTATGCATTCCTGAAGCACCACTATGGACATTTTGGGATATGTGTTCACTTTATTTCTTGCTGAGGGTGAAGTGAGTGATTGTGCTCTGTCTGTCCCACAGTAACGAAGCTAGAATCAGACAACAGCACTGTCCATCTGGCAGCACACTCTGTTCTCACTGACTAAAAAAAAACTTGTGCCACATGCATTGACTGCATTAAAAAGATGGCAGCAGCTTCTGGGTGAGAAAAATAAAGGGTGGTTTTCTCTCAGATTCCTTCAAGTAAACACTTGATTTCATTGGCTCACTTTGCTGGTTTCAAGTGTTCCCGAGTAACAACGGGATCACAGAAATCAAAGATCACAGAACACCAAACAACAAGAGTGACCCTGGAAGCTCTTTTGACCACAGCACTTGGTCATCATGGTTCAGCCATTTTCTTTTAAAATACAGGAATCTGCTCGGTGTTGTTTGAAACCCGTATGGGCTGCATGAACGAGGTGGTGCCCGAGGAAACCCAGAAGTTCATCTTCTCCGTGGGAGAAATGTTCCGGCTCTCCCCGATCATCGTCCTCTTCCCCAGGTCCCTCTGGCCCTACTTGCCTTCCTGGAAAAAGTTTGTTGCAACCTGGGATCATCTCTTCAAAGTTGGTGAGCAGCATTTTCAGCCAGTGAATAAAAGTGTTGCATGTTTGTAAATGTTTCAAGGCATATTTAAGCTCTTTCTGCCATTATGTGATATCTGTTGAAGTACAAAATCACAAACTCAGAAATCTATAGGATTCTTTCTATGGAAACGGTCCCCATTAGTGGTTGTGGATCAGCAAGGTCACTGCAGTTCAGGGTACATGGACATTTCCATAGCACTATCAAATAATTTCAAGGTCAACACACACAACAGCCACAAAGAAACAAAGTCCATCCTACATGCTGCTTTTAAAACAATCGGTGGACATACAAGATCCCCCACCGCGTCTCTCTTCCCCCATCTAGTGGGCAAACATGTCTTCTCACTGTTTGCTTGCTCTCACGAGATAGAAATAAGATGAGATGAATTTTGTTTCATAGCTGAAGATCTGGTGGAGAAGAAAATTGATGAGATCCAGGAGAATGTCCACCTGGACAAAGATATGGAGGGGGCTTACCTCACACACCTGCTGCTCAGCGAACAGATGACCACCACTGAGATCCTGGGCAGCATCACTGAACTCCTACTGGCAGGAGTAGACACAGTGAGTACTTTCCCACACTTGGTTAATACCTTTTAAAAGAGTACAGCCAAAAAAGTCTGTTTGCATTAAAGTGTCTCTAAATACTGAATGTACACGTAGTTGGTTTACTGGTCACCTGCCTAGAGCCCTGTAATGACAGACAACATAGACTGGCTGAAAGAAAAAATGTTAGCATTTCTTTAATATAAATCAATCTCAGATACATCATTATTTTATTTTTTGTCACCCTGGTTTCCTCCATCTACACATCTTCAACGAGCATGCTATGGCTCCCGTCCCATATCAGCTACTGCAGCCGATGTTGATGAACAATCAGAAAATATTTCTTGAGTTCTGAACTTCTGTCAAACTGTAAGCTAACAGATCATTTTTGAATATATTAAAAGCCCTCTGAAAGTCAAAGCATTCATGTGTTGAAAACAAGTTTAGATGTAGAAACAATTAAGACACAACTTTGACTTATCCCAGTTACAGGATCATTCCCCAGCATCTGCACGGACATTTTCCAGTGTAACAACCCAATATTTTCATGTCAGACCATCCTTTTGTGGGATTTTAACTTTGGCTTTTCTTGTTATAGATACGGCATTTTTTTTTGGTCAGACCTATGCTGTCTGCTTTTTAAAAGTTTATACAAAATGTTATGAAATTGTTATCATAATTAACAAATTTTTCTAGCAAGGTTTCTTCTTAAATGCTTTTTAAATAAGCAAAAACTACATTTCCAGTCATTTTACTCAAAACTATATAATTCTCCATTTTCTGTACAGCTAATTGTTGTAAGTATAAGCAAGTCATAGATGTTTGATGGTAAAACTTTTTAAAAGTGTAGTACCTCATTTACTCTGCAGAGATGCATAATAGTGAGAATTAGTCTTTAGAGGATATATTGTTTCATTGACGATATAGAGTCACCAATCACTTTATAGATACACATGTACAGCTGCAAGTTAGTGCAAATATCTAATGAGCCAATTTGTACTGTGACATTCAGATAGTAGGATCAGACTTTGGTGTAAACACATGGATCAATCCTGACTTGTATCAACAGTCATGCTGGTTGCAGTGGTTTAATGGTGTGGGGGATATTTTCTTGGAATACCATATGAGGTCCAAGCCTGCCTGACCATGTCCATCCCTTCAGGATCACAGTGTGGCCATTTTTCTCACAGCAGAACAGAGCACTTCATACAGAGGGCTTTGATTACTGATTGGAAGACGCTCACGCCACGAGGAACCATCATTGGATTGATTGCCAAGCCAAGCCAAGCCAATTTTATTTCTATTTATTTATTTTATTTCAATTTTATTGGGGAGGCCAAGTCTAAACCACTGCCCCTCCCCCGCCTTTTGAACTGGTAGAGCTTCAAGATAGGAGAGATGTTAGCTTAGAGAGCTTTGCTTTCCAGGGGAGGGAGCACAGAGAGCCTGTGATCCCCTGATCAGGAGAGCTCGTGCATGTAAATATTCCTTCTTTTTTTTCGATATATATTAAATGTTTTAAAATGTGAACACACAACTCACAAAAATACAAACCCAACAATACTTTTTTTTGGCATGTCAGAATAATAACTTTAAATTTGGTTAACTTGAGAAGTGGCCAATGAGTGTGTAACTGTTTATTTTTTTAAAGATCATTGTAGTTAAGTAACATGTACAAAGATGAAAAGTCATTTATTAATCGGAGCTGCAGTTTCTAGAAGATATTTCGCAAACCAAAGACCAGCCTCCCTGAAAATCGCACAGTAAAGCTGATCCCTGTTTTGAACTCGGATGTCTTTAAAGAATTTAGTGTGAAGAACTGGACTTGGTGAAACAGAACATTTCACTTTGTCTTTCTCTTTTTTATTTGCAGACCTCCAACACTATCTCCTGGTCTCTCTACCATTTGGCAAAGGAACCAGATATCCAAGAACAGCTGTACCAAGAAGTGATAAGTGTTTGCCCTGGGGACACGGTGCCAAACAGTGACGACATTGCACAGATGCCATATCTGAAGGCTGTCATCAGAGAGACACTGCGGTAAGATTAGTATTAATAAGATAATAAGCAAGCAGGAAGAGGTACAAACTCTTTATTTGGTTATGGACAGCTTATGAAATCACTTATAATCACTTCACCATTATAAAAAAATCATTCACTTTTTGGCAAGACTAAGGTCAGTACCATAATCCTGAAGCTAACACAATAAAATATCCAGAGCAATATAGTGATTCAGTTGGCAATAGTTGATCTTATTTTAATCCGACTGTAATAATGTGGTTTGCAGAATGAGGCGAGCAAGATGAATAAGCTACATATATGCTAGCAAACCACTTGCATGTTTGCAAGTGGTTTGCTAAATGGTTGCATTTGCTAAACACATGAAAATTGTGTTGCTGCCTGGCTGTGTTTTGTGGTCCTCAGACTGTATCCAGTGGTACCAGGAAACGCCCGCGTCACTGTTGAAAATGAGATTGTAGTGGGAAATCATCTCTTTCCAAAACAGGTGAGATGTGTGTTTAAGCACTCCTGGCCTCTTACCAGTAAATAAATGAAGTGCTGTTTATGAAGCTGCAAAGTGCTTCCCAATAAAGGCAAAATACTTTAGAGTAATAAATAATACACATTAAAGAAATCACTCTTCTTAGCATTCAGGTACAGCACGATGGCAAGAGTGGCAGCTCATCATGCTCTCTCTCCCTCTCAGACGCTGTTCCACCTGTGCCACTATGCCGTGTCCTATGATGAAAATATTTTCCCTAACCCCCACACCTTCGTGCCACAACGCTGGCTCAGAGGAGGGGAAGATAAGTCCAAACATCACCCGTTTGGGTCAGTCCCATTTGGTTTTGGGATCCGGGCATGTCTAGGTCGGCGGGTGGCTGAGCTTGAGATGCATCTCCTCCTCTCGAGGGTAAGAACATCTGTTCCTAAATGAATCCTTGAGTTGAGAAGACGCTCACCGCAAATGTCAGATTATTCAGTTGTGCAGTGATGTGATTCCACTTGGTTAAACTTCTTCACATGGAAAAAAATTATTGGCAAAGGAGCAAAATATTTCTGTTTGCATTACATAAAAATACACGTGTTTCTGTTTTGAAGTTGAATGAAAATGATCTTAAATATAAAGGTGCTACAAGATGACTTAAAAACTTAAAACTTAATTATTCTATAGAATGAATTATTTTATAAAAATGCATTATTAAAATAGATTGAGCCATTAACTGCTCTTCCATTGTATATTAATTTTAAAGGATTCATACAACTTTTCAACTAACTACAGCAAGGGTGGCCAACCAGGCAGAGACCCCATCCCTTCTTCGCACACACATACCTTTGCTCAGCCAGATTTATTGTAAATGTCACACACCGATGACAGAAATTGACTCCTACACTACAAAGACCACAGGCCAGTAATTTTCAATAATGAACAACAGTGTGCACTGTCTCACACAGACAAACTCTCAGTATAACCAAGTCCACAAACAAAAACATAATAATTTACAATACCTTTTTCCTTTTACCCACTCTGTTAAAACCATTTTGCTTTCATCTTCATATTTTCGTTTTGCTGCGCATTTTTTTTTCAAAGATTTTTTTGGCCATAGCAGCTTTTATTTGCAGTATGGAGACAGGAAATGGGGGGAAAGATATGGGGAAAGACACACGGGCAAAATGGCAACAGACCGGGAGTCGAACCTGTGCCACCTGCACCACAACACAGCATAAGAATGTGGCCGCCAGCTTCAAGCCACCGTTCCCTGCTGTAAGAGTGAACTTGACAGAAAACATTTACTCAAATTATCTCACTCCTACTGGGAAACGGAGGTATTTTCATTCAACGCACATGCGCGTTTAACGATAACACCGTATTGAACTCAAGCGAAGCGAAACTTCGATATGACGTTATGAGGCGCATGGAACCGGGCAAAGAGCCGCATGCGGCTCGAGAGCTGCGGGTTGACCACCCCTGAACTACAGGATTGCAAGTCTCTGTCAGGGAAAGTGCAGAGTTATTTTGTTAATACTGTATTCTGGATCTGTGCCTTTTTGTCTCCTGAAGCATGCAAACCAGCAGGGAGCACTATTGACCTAAAATAAATGTCCAAGTGGTTCAAAACTGTTTATTCTTTTGTTGGCCTGGGCCATGTACATGAATACAAACCACTCATCACTCACTTTGACCACAGTCAGCCAAAAAAAACCCCAAACAAACAAACAAACAAAAAAACCCCCCCACAGCAGTCCATTGGAAAGCAGTTGGTAATCAGTGAGGATAACTTCTGCACTCTTGTGCCTCACATAGATAAATATCCTGTCAAAATACAATTCCATGTTTTTCTTTTTGAACAATAATCTTTCTTCTTTGTGTGTGTGTCTGTGTGTGTTTAAGTTGATAAAGCGCTATGAGGTGAGGCCTGATCCTGCTGGAACACCAGTGAAGCCAATCACCAGAACCCTGCTTTGCCCTGCTACACCAATCAACCTACAGTTTCTGGACAGATGAACTGAGCAGACAGAGTCGAGAGCAAATTCAGAAGGTTCCCCGTGAGCTGTTTTAGCATTCACACTATGTTGCCTTAATTTCATGGATTTTACTCAGTGGGAATGCATCTTTTTAAAGAACTGGATAAACTAGACTGAATTAATGGTTGACTGGAGTTCCTGTAGCACAACACTCAGTTATTTGGTTTTAGGGGTAAATTGCTTTTTTCACACAAGGCACTGTGACAAATATGAAAAAACAAAAAACTACGAGTGCAGCACTCATTCCCAAGCTCATAGGTTCAAACTAAAAATGTTATATTTTGGGGGAGTGTTTCCAAAGGTTGACTAAAACACGTGCAGTATTTCTGCCAGTTAATTACAGCAATGCACATGCTGTAGTAAGGAATGTGTCTGCTGGTGCAAGTGCATGACTTTGAATGCAAATTCAATACTTTTGTGAGGAAGTGGGGTTTTGGTGTGTTTACTTTTGTAAAAATTGGGGACACTTGTCAGCTAACACACCAGTTGACTGGGGACACTGGTGCCTATGGGGACTAAAACCACATGCTCCCTTTAGATGTGTTTTGGATGGGCACTCATTATTTGTGCATAAGGATGGGGGTGTTTTGGGTGTGTTTTGGCTATAGATATGAATGTGATCGGGACGTTATTTGTATGTGTTAGTCTGGGGATAGAATAGTTACCAGGGTGTACCATGACTTGTTCTCTGTACTAGCTACGACAGGCTCCAAAATTGCATAGACAGAAGAAAATGAATAGATGGATTCACCTAATCAGCAATTATGACTGAAAACAAATATATACTGCACAGTTACAGCATTTGGTAATTTGAAAGCATTGTTAATATGAATATAAATCTTTTAGGAACCCTTCATTCTAGTTTTATGTATTGTTTTTTTGATAAGTCTACATTGGAATTTAAAAAAAAAGTGGTTTGTAAAGTGATAGACCAATGCCGCCCTCTTGTGGAGTTTTGTCACCACAAAAATGTTGAATTTATGCCTTACTCATTTTCTTTCTTCACGTAGACTGTTTTTTTAAAGCCTCTTTAATGTGTCACTGTCTACAGATAGCTTTTATAGTCACAATAAAATGACCAGGTGGGTGGTGAGCAAGCAAATGTTGAGTTGTGTTTTGGTTGACTTATTTGAGTTGCCGTGTGATTGTTGCCTCTTCGTTCTAAAAATGATAACATTGTATTTTTAAGTCATGACCTGCAAAGTGATTAATAAATCCCTACATGTCACAAGGTTGTTTGGATTCTTTTGTAATCTGTTGATTGCTGTAAGTTGTTCAACTAGAAAAAGTCTCTTCTCAGACAGCTTCATGAGCCATGATAATTTCAATTCAATTCAATTCAATTTTATTTATACAGCGCCAAATCACAACAAACAGTCGCCTCAAGGCGCTTTTTATTATAAGGTAAAGACCTTACAATAATTACAGATAACACCTGTAATGTCATGCCCTGGGCATTTTGCCCAGCATTTTGAGTTTGTTGTTCTGTTTTTTGGTTTCTGTTAGTTGTTGCTTCCTGTGTTTAGTCCTCCCCAGATCCCGGTACCCCCCAGGTCCTGTGCTGCATTTTGTGTTCCTCTGTGCCTCTGCCCCGTATTCGTGTTTCCCTGTTTTCCCTTTGCTCCGTGTTCCTCTGTGTGTCACGTCTGCGTGGTTATATGTTTCCTGTTTTATTTTGAAAGTGTCTTAGTCCCTGCGTGTTGCATTCAGTTTTGCTTCCCCTGTCTCATTTGTGTCATAGCCATCACCTGTGTGTCTCACCTGTTCCTGATCCCCTCGTTACCTCTGTTCCAGAGTCCAGACTTGCGTCATTGTCTTCGTCTCCCCATGTTCCGGCTGTCGTCGTCTCCCCCTATGCCTGCCTCCTTTCTCCGTCCTGGTTTCCTGGTGTCCGGTTTCCCTCTGTTCCTCGCTCCATGCCTTTAGTTTTGTATTCCAGTTTTTGTTACAATAAACCTGCTCTCAAGTTTGACCACTGACCTCTGCCTGCTTCCTTTTGAGTTCCGCTTCCCTGCCTCCCTCCAGCCGTTCCCTGACATGTAAGGTGGCCAGGTCCTGTGGCTGCGAGCCCAAATCATCACCTCCTCCACTTTGGTCTGATTGAAACAAGTTTATTTCTCACGCCCCACCATTGTTAATAATATAATGATAACTTGGATCTTTTATTAGTATTAACATCTGCTTAAAAATGTAAGTATATAAGTGCTTAAGTGTATACTATATATAACATCAGCAAAATCTTATTCATTTATTTATTCTCAATTTTTTTTTGTTGTGTTTTCACCTGGCTGCCCTACCTGCAGTGGCTGCATGCCTGTATTGCTGCTTGCAGTTTTTGATTTGTGTTATAAAAAGTACGTCCAGGTAAAACACTATTGAGGGGGGGAAAAAAGCAAAATACTGTCAGCCTCCAGTTCTCCCCCTCAGGCTCCTGGCAACAGAATCTTTAAGTGGCACAAATCCCCTGAAAGTACAAGTTCTAGATGCACATGAAACCCCCTGTAATATTATCATTATGAAAATTCACTGACTGCAAATTGGGAAAAAGCTTTAAATGTCTTTTTGTCTAAAGACTAAAACAGTGGCACTGGTATAGCTGCATATTAGACCTGCGTATACTTTATGCAGCATAGAGAAACCTGCAAAATAAAAAATTTATAAATTGAAATGAAAAATGCAATGTTGCCAAAGTCCACAGTCAGAGATTGTGAATAGCTGCAGCTAAGCTATCAGAAGAGAAACCTTCCTGAGTAAATACACCTGAGGCATGTTTAAAAAAAATCCTACATGAACTCCTTCTGAAGCTATTGTGTTAACATGAGTTTCAGTCAACTTGTCCTCTGACCGTGAGGTCAAGGTCAAGTTTTGGTTATCTTGAGGTCAAGGTCACCAATATTTAAACTTCTCCAAGATGTATAGTAGATTTATCTATTTCAAAATCCTGTGTCGCGTTGTTCTTGAGTTACTGTGTTCACAAAGTTGATGTCCATGCTGATCGATGCACGCTCAGTGTGGTGACAACGATACCCCGTCAGCCTTTCAGGGTTAATAATGCTGGTGTAAAGAAAAGGTTAAATATTGGACTTGAGATCAGCCAGACATTTACACCGTTTCATGTTTCAAACAAGGTAAAAAATGCATATAAGCTTAAATTTTATATTAATGTATGTGCGTGTATATATGTATATTGATTTATTATATATATAAAATTACTCACTCATCCTGGGGGTGGTCTTTTGTCTCCTGTACCAGAGACCTGGGAGCTTGAGGGTCCTGTGCAGTATCCCAGCTGTTCCCAGGACCGTGCACTTCTGGACAAAGGCCTCAGATGTTGCTCCTGGAATTAGCTGGAGTCACTCTCCCAGTTTAGGGGTCACTGCCCTGAGTGTTCCGATTATCACGGGAACAGCTGGATAGTGTAGTGGCATTCCAAAGATTTTCACAATTATTTTTTTTATCCTATATGTTTTTATATATCCACCGTTTCACATAAGTATTTATTTGGTACTTTAATAGTCTTTTAATAAAAAACGGTTGAAGCTGACACCAGTTCTGGTGTCTGTAATGTGAACATGTGAAGATTAACATATAGTGATGGTGACCATTAGACCACATTGACTCCACATCCACATACTGCAGCATTTCCATCACTTCGGAGGACATTATTGATATCACCTACAATTTGACACTGTCAAAAATATGCATGTCCCCACAACATGAGTAATAAAGTAAACACACACACACACACAAATCTTTGTGGGGACTCCATTTTCAAGGACTATAATTACTTTGACATCATGCATTCCCTGGACTCCTAGGTTAACCTTAACTATCACTGAATGATAAGCCGAACCCTAAAACCCAGCCATCAAACAGCAACTGTCGGACTCCACAAGTAGAAAACACATGCACGCACGCACGCTTACCACCACCACCGATACTATTACTCAGGGTGAATTTAATCACAATAATAATGACACACTGGATGTCATCCAACCACAGTTATGACACAGTGTGACCAGCACATCCAGAACACTTTGACTCTCCATGCCACAGTCAGGTCTGCGGCTGAGCGTAACAACGACGCTATTGTACGAGTAGATCCCGCTTCACTACAACTTGCGGACCTCCTCCCAAAAAAAGGGAGTTAAGCGCTTTGTAAATGTGTGCATATATAAACGCTCATCTGCAGCTGGCTTTTAATACTTCACAAAAGAACGAAGTCCGGAGTGTCCTGTGGGAACAAGTCCAAGTTGTGTGGTGGAATATTAACTCTAAGTCTGCTTTAAGAGCATAAATGTCCGAGATTTTACATCTGTGCCTTCAGAGAAGCGGAACAGAGTAGGACGGACTTGGATGCCAGTCAGGAGCTCCCGGTGCTGCCGTACAGATCCCAAACTCTCGCATCAAATAAGACAACATGGGAAAGGTAAATGCGCTGTCGGTGATGTTTTGTAGATTGCGCGCTCTGAGTTTAAATTATTTTTAAAAAAAATTTTGTCATGGGTTTTCGCTGCTTGTGGAAACAACTTCAGAGATGCGTGTTTAAAAAAAAAGTTGTTTGCGGGCTGGAACGCGAGGACACATGGGAGCAAACGGTGCTTCGTTCGGCTGTAAAGAAAAACAAAAGTAAAGATGTGTTTCTGACTTGTATGTCAAGCAACAGGCGAGGCCCAGAGAGTCGGAGAGAAGTTTGCTTTGCGACCCAGCTCCCAGCGAACCGTTACGCTAAATTATTATTGGTGAGATGATGCAACAGGCGATTCCTCCTCTCCAGAAATAAACCCACACAAACTGCTGCTTGGAGAAAGCGGGTGCCACACGCAGCCTGCACGTGTGTGTTTTTGGATCCTTATAAGAATTATTGTTGCATGTGTACCATACAACTTTACTGTAACTTTTTCAAAATTTTGTTTTCATGCTTTTGCTCATGCAAAATTACACGAAATTAGGCGTGGAGATGGGAGTAAATGTGTTGTGTCGTCTTAGCAGAAATTTAAATGACACATTACTAAATAGGGATGCAGCAGTCTAACTTCTCCCAGTAACTTGGTTGACTGCTCCACATAGTAGAGTGACTGGTTCACTGATTTCCTAAAAGTCACTGCATGAGGCCACGGACTCACAATTCTGATGATAATGAAAAAAGTTACATCCAGTTCCAGATCAGTGAGTACACCATTACCAGTTAAAGTCCGACAGCCCAAATTTTACAGAAGGCTCTATTTTTAGCCGCCAGTTGTGCCAAAGTGTTTGACTGCTTGTGTATAATTGTTAAATATTCATGATTTAACATGTAACTGTTACTTTTGCACAGTTTGTGCTGGGATAATGTAACTGAATAAAGGTAATATCTTGAAAGCACAAGAAAAGCTCTAAATTCTCCCCAGAAGCTGGACCAAGATGATGTTTGGCATTTGTGGCCCGACAGATGACCTAAATTGTCAAAATGTACTCGAGCAACAGCATAAAGTTGCAGTCAGTTATTATTTTAAACACCCTAATTTTATAGTTCTATAGGTACTATACAGGTATTTAATTGAATATTCAAATGTATTGTTAAACAGAAACATGCAGTCTGACCCAGAACTACGGGAATGGACATTTTTCTTTATTTGAACCTGAAGCTGGTCTCAAAAACTTCAACTTATGGAACCTGTATTTCTGCATAATGATTAACTTTAATATCTCAGCAGATTGTCTAACAGGAAGAATGCAGCTACATTCCTCCTTTTTCATGCTAGAGTATTCTCTGATAGGGAATAAAAGTATTGAACAGACCTGTGAGTTATTGTTTATATTTGACAAAGGGGGGGGGGGGGGGGGGAGATGTTTAATCAGAAGTGCATTTTGTTTGGTGTTTAAAAACCTTTGAACTGAATTCTGTTTAT
>VOQJ01034096.1:9649-23804 GCA_015052665.1 Apistogramma diplotaenia | reverse complement strand
GAACGTCGGAGAGGCTGAGCTCAGGTTCAGGAACGTCGGACAGGCTGAGCTCAGGTTCAGGAAGGTCGGAGAGGCTGAGCTCAGGTTCAGGAAGGTCGGAGAGGCTGAGCTCAGGTTCAGGAAGGTCGGAGAGGCTGAGCTCAGGTTCAGGAACGTCGGAGAGGCTGAGCTCAGGTTCAGGAAGGTCGGAGAGGCTGAGCTCAGGTTCAGGAACGTCGGAGAGGCTGAGATGGTTTGGACAGGTGCAGAGGAGAGAGTGGATATACTGTTGCCAGGCAGGAGGAAAAGAGGAAGACCACAAAAGAGATTGATGAGTGAAGGAGGATGTGCAGGGGGCTGGTGTGACAGAGGGGGATACCAGGGGCAGGGTGAGATGGATGCAGATGATCCACTGCGGCCCCCTAATGGGAGCAGCCAGAAGAAGAAAGTACATTAGCTTCAGTTCTCAGACCCAGAAGCTATTCTTTATTTACACTCACTATTACTCTTTATTAGCCCACCCAAATCTCCAATATTTCCTGTTCTTTCCTTCTTGCCTGTAGGACCCAGAGGATGAAGCCCCGCCCAGCAAGAAAAGCAAACTGGAGTCCTCATCTCAGGACTTTGAGGAGAGTTAAATGTTTGGGAGCTGAGTCATTACTCTTCTTCAGCCTCCTGTCTCTTTCCCTTTGTACCTTCCTCCATTAACTCTAGATAATTTAGGGCTAATGGATGTACTGGCTCTCCTCTCACTCCTGTTTTTCTTCCCTCACCTTCCCGTCTCCACCCAAACTAAAAGGGATAATGGACGTCTCCCACCCTTCCCCTCCCACTCTCACCCTAATGGCTGCTTCCCCTCCAGTTTGCCACCTTTGTCCCTGACACTCCCTTGTCACAGAGGGAGAATGGATATTACCTCTGTTCACTGGTCCCCTCCGTGCTTCCTTCAGTCCTCCACACTTCTCACTAATGCCAAGAGACACGCCGAACCCAGGCTGCAACCCCCTCTGTGAACAGGGGCAGCGCTGTCAGCCAGCCACCGCCAGGCCAGACGACAAACCCTGACCTGCTTCTGTGACTAAGAGTTAACACTGGGATTAGGATGAGGTCAGTCGCAGACACTGCTCTGAGACCATTTTTTTAAACATTTCACTGCTAAGGGTTTAGCTCAGGACAACTGAAGAGGCTAGCCTGGTCTCAGATCAGCGGCTGCGGGGGGAACCTCCACCCTAGGACCACGTCACTTCAATCCTCCCGATGCGCCTCCTGTTAGACTAATGTTCTATATTTGTTTAGGAAGTGTTTAGGGTTTTTTTCTCAGGAGGGTCAATGCACTGTTATGGTATGTCACAATCGATCACAGATAGATTTGCTGCTGTAGTGGATGTCTTTTTTCTCTATCCATGAAAAGTTCACCATTGACTTTTTTTTAAAGCGATTTCATTTATGGTTCGTAGAGGAAGAATGTGACGACGGTACTGGTCAAAATAAACTCTTGGATAAGTAGTGAAGACAGGCATAGCTAGTGTAGGTCCTGGAGGTGTGCCTTGAGTTGCTACGATTAAATACACGTTTTAGGTCAAACAGGTTTTGAATTACAATTTTGGTGCCATGTTTTGTCTTGTTTTTGCCTTATAATTATCACTAATTAGTTATACTGATATTTATTTTCAACTGCAACTGTTTGGTTTCATTTAAAGGAATCACTGAACATTTTGGGAAACATTTGCTTTCTTGCTGAGAGTCAAAGGTCTGACAGCAATGTCGCATCTGTACGTTAAGTATGAAGCATTAGCCAGGAGTTGGTTAGCTTAGCGCTGGTTAGCTTAGCGTGAAAGCTGGAAACAAAGGCAACGAACTGGGCTAGGTTAGTCTAAAATCAATCAAACTAGGAACACTTGTGATGTTGCAGCAAAATCCACTAGATTAAATTTCCTGGGTGGGTGTGGCCCAAAGCAGGAGGGGACAGGAAATGGCGTTGGCAGAAACTAGCCTAGCATGCTACATAACATACCATTTCATTTTGGCTATTTTACTGTTGTGAACTTTCCTCCAGGAAGTCGCAGCTTCTGTCGGAGACGCAGCCGGGCACATAACTCGCTGTGAAAACACCACTTTTGACCTTTACACTTTGGTTTTTCTCTCCAAGAACTCTGGAGGTAGCAGTAGGTGAGACTAACTTAATTATTAACGTGCTATTTATTATTTATTTAAAATTCTTATTTTTAAATTCATGCTAGGACGACGCAAGAAGCTGCGTGGCTCATTACCTCTTGGCGCCTAACACAAGTTGAGAGGAAAACGTGAGTTTTTGCTGTCTGATGGCGCCTGTGCTAGCGCCAGGCTAACTGTCTCCTGCCACTGTAATGGCTTCATATTGCATTATTGCACAGCTCTCGGCAAGGAAGCAAATTAGCGTGTTATTCCTTTAAAACAGTTGGAGAGTGGAATTTGAACACTACCCAGAAGTTAATTTAGTTTTGTCGTGTGTGAAATGTTACCATCTGTAAACCTCAGTGAGTCAGATCAGCAGCGTCGGTCTCTGTCTGCTTCAAGTGCTGTTGCTTTTTTGAGCACCGCAAGTAGAAACGGACCGATTTCTGTGACTGGTTTTCCCATCTGCTCCATCATTTAATCACTTCTCCTCTCCGTAAGTCTTCTGTGTATCACTACTTCTCCATGACCTACTAAAGTCTTTTATCTCCAACATTGGTTCTAATCCTCCTTCAAGGTGCTGTCTGTCGGCTGAATCCATACACGCGTGGCATCAAGCTCTTGGTTTTGTGCAGATTTGTGCAATTTACTTGAACTCTGTTGTGTGGATTCAGGCCTGTGACCTCTAATGTACAACCTCACCCATCTGAGATTTATTTTCATTAATTGCGATTTACTCGTCAACAAGGATTGAAATGAATTGAATCACCACAAACCAATGACTTCATAACATAACAGGGGCTTTATGATGCAGACTTACTTGATCAGATTTCAACAAATCAGCATTCACATGGATGGAGAGAAAAGAAATATAAAAAATAATTGTCTTGGTTTAGAGGATGGATTAGCATATACCTCATTCCCAGTCCAGCAGCGCTGGAACTTAAAATGCTATTGTATTGACATTAACAGTTATAAACAGCATTATGTACACTCAGTTTAAGGAAAAAATATCTCACTTATGTTGTAGCTTTCACCTGATCGAGCCAATTGCTTATAGTTTGCTCATAACTGTAAAAAAAGAAAAGGAAAAAAAATTGCCGTGAGATAAGATCTTGTATGTTATTTTTTGTTTTGTTTTTTCTTTTCTTGGGACCATATTGTTTTTCTTTAGATCTTGTACAGATTTATGGTTTGGTTTGACTTATTTATTCCATCAGTAGTGCTTGGTTTTTATTATGTCCAATGGTTTTGTTTTCTTAATAAAAGTCACAAAATGTTTTTGTGTTGATGTTCTGTGATTATTGCAAAGAAATGGTGTTTGGCCACTATCATTAGAGGGTCTTAACCAGCAGCTTTATCAAAGTATGCTTTGTTTTTAAGCGGCTTATTCCAGCTTGTGTTCGAAGTGATTTCTGCCAGTGTGGATGAAACATTTTGATACAGTGATGCAGTAAAATAAAGGATATCGCAGCTTTTTACATTTTAATAAAAGCCAAACACACGATTAGTACAGTAAAACTAAACGTCTAACACTCAAATGTACACAGATAAAGTATAAACCTAATACTGTGTTGGTCCCTGAGCCATTAATACTCCACTAGACCCCAGAAGGTGTGCTGTGGTACCTGCACTAAGACGTTAACAGGTTTTTATATCCTTTAAGATATGAGGTGGGGCCTCCATGAGTGACTTGGTGGTCGAGCACATCACATAGATGCGAGCTCGGACTGAGGGCTCGGGAATATGGAGGCCAAGGCAACACCTCAAAGTTGTGCTCCTCAAACCATTCGTTATCTGGTGGAAAGGGGCCACAGCCATCAGGGAATAGTTCCCATGATGTGTACGTGGTCTGCAACTATGCTTAGGCAGGTGCTACGTGTATGTGTCAAACTAACATCCAGGTGGATGGCAGAACCCAAGGTTTCCCAGCAGAACATTACCAAAATCAGCACACTGCCTCTGCTGGCTTGCCTTCTTCCCGTAGTGCATCCTGGTGCCAGGTGTTTCCCAGGTAAGAAACACATGCACCTGGCCATCTAGGTGATGTAAAAGAAAGTGTGATTCATCAGACTAGACCACCTCTTCCTTTGCTCTGCGGTCCAGTTCTCATATTCCCATTGTTGGTGCATTTGGACCACACAGGCCAGCCTTCACGTGCATCGGTGAGCCTCGATGACCCGTGACCCTGTCGCCGGTTACTGATAGACACTGATCCCTGCAGACTGGGGAAACCCCACAAAAGCTGCAGTTTTGGAGATGTTCTGACCCAGTCATCACAGTTTTACCATCGTCAGTCTCACTCAAATCCTTACGCTGCCCATTTTCTGCTTCTAACACACCAACATTGAGGACAACATTCAAGCTGTTGCTGTCTGCTGGTCTTTAGGCACCATCCACGTTTTACACCGTCTTTGGTGACAGCTCAGGATTTCCACTGCTCTTTCAGGTGTGGAACACAGTGCCAAGCTTCAGATCCCTTTTTATTGACAATCCAGTGGATTTTCTTTTCCAATAACAACGTCCACAAGGACAGGGAAATGAGTGTGTGTTTAGAATAAACAACTAATGCATGTGACAGCTATTTGCCACTCTCCATATTTTAATACAGTCAAATTCACAATAAAGATATTTATGAATGCGGGTTGAGAGGTAGCTTCTGCTGAAGAGAAAAAGACGACGACAGCAGCTTTTCTTAGATTTCTATTGGACTGTTCAGGAGTATACAGCACATAGAAAACAGTGACATTTCCACCACATCAACATCTGTAAAACGGTTTGAAACCATTTATAGATGGTGCCAGAAACTGTTACATATAAAACATTACACTAATTAGACTCATCACTTATAACAACGTTTTAAAGTCTATACAAATATTTTTCCCTTTGAGTGAAAACCTCCTTATACAACGTCAGCCTTATCAACAGGGCAAAAAAATAAGATGTACACATAAAAGCTGTGTTTCCTCCCATGGCACCGTGTACACGTCTAGCAGAAGGAAACTTCTGATTAGTATTTACAAAGACTAGGGTCAGTGGTTAGTCAGTTCATGTATTATTATACATTGTTACACTGGAAGATTCAATATGATCTAAGATTGTGCTTTAGTATAAGGTAAGTCAAATACAAGTTGCTACACAGGGTTAATTTAAAGAAATATTTTGGCAATGTGGGTAATTCACTCAGTCACTTTCTGACTTAAAGGCTAAAGCTGGTTAGCTTAGCAAAGACTTCAACAGAAAGGTAAAGCTAGCATTCTTATTGTAGCACCTCTGAGGTTCCCCAACAGTCACTTATCATGTTTCTTTAAATAGTACAAAAATGTATTTTTTTAAAAAAGAGGCATTTAGTTTCTTTATTGTTTATAATGACGTAATAGCTGCTTCCCAGTATGTCTTGAATGTGTGCTAAGCTAACCTGGTGTAGCTTTAAGCTGAGCCCACAGCTGAGTACTTTAGAAACGCATCTGAGTGAAAGCATCACTGCTGCTTGGTTTACACTTACAATATTCACTATATGACAGGATTAGCTTCAATGTGTGACACGTGTCAGCATGTGCTTTTGAGGACTACAGAATGACTGGACTTTACTTTGTTTTTTACTTGCCACTTCCTTTTTACTCTTCAGTACATTTGAAACAAATAAATTCTGTTGTTTTTACTTCTGGCATTTGAACAAATTTCTAATTTTTTTACTAGAAAAGCAGTAAAACAGAAGCCAGGCTTTCCAGGAGCTACCCACGTTCACAGTAAACGTTCTTGTGCATGTGTCAGAGCTCCAGATGCAAACGTGCTGGAAGTTTACGTTCAGAAAGTGACTGTAAAAATGCTGTTTATTCCCATGACAACATAAAGCACAGCTGATTTGATGAGGACACTTCCACAGACGGCGCCGTACAAAACAGCACGACTGCTAAAATGTCAGGCGGGAGTTTCAAAGGTACTTCTTGTAAGTCCCTTTTCAACATTGTTCTTCACAGAAGAGAACGTGAAGAAATGATGGTTGTGACTATTTCTCAAACATCTGTGCTGAAGCAGAGAAGCTGAGCCGGGGCTGTAATACCAACCTGTACAACAAGATGGTGCAGTGTAACCTACAGATATGTATGTTTTAAAGATATATTTATCATCAGCCTTTATTAGAGAGTACAGTACAGAGAAGACAGGAAAGCAGGTTGGTGCTGAAAGCTTTCGTTAAATACTGCAGAGGGTAATTACAAAAAGTACCTTTAAAGAGCGCTGTATGAAAGTTGGAGAGCTCAATAATCGGCTCTGTCCTCCTTGATAAATAACTTCTAAATGCCTCGAGGATCATAAAGAAGACACACGTTTGTTGAACCTGTAAAGTGGACAGTGCAAAGCTAAGTAAGCAGGAGCTTCTGGACGTTCATCTGGGCAGGTTCCTGTGAATGAGGCAGATGCATTTCAAAAGCTCACCATACTACAGCAGTCCTTTACAGACTATACACCTTCAGTCAGTGTTAGCTTATGTCCCTGTACGGGTGTCACTGGCTAGTAAAAGATCAGACAATAAATAACACAAAACAACTTCATTACTAACTACGACAGGTCCTCAGTAACCTTCCACTGCACCTTCAGACACATGAGCCTGTGGGAAGCCAAACAGACGACATGCATTTGTTCCTGATCCTGGACAAAGCTGCTGATAAAGAAACCCAATCACGAGGTCTGATTAGTAGATGTTCTGCAGGCAAACTGTGAGGTTGTGATGGAAAGCTGCAGAGCAGCTGCTGAACATCGTTATGGTGTTTGGTGAAGAAACGTCACACTGAAAACAGTGTGTGCAGGTAAACCTGTGAGATGGGAATGAAAGAAGGACCTGGAATCATTATTACTGTTGTTACTAAACCGTTCCATATGAAGTCCATATGAGGAAATATTAGCATGTTCTGTATTTAGGTTATTACTAAAACTGGGGTCCCAAAATATTTTCTAAACTGAAAACCTGCGATAAATTTATGAAAAAATCTGAAATATTATGAGAAATAAATTATAACACTTAAAGGGTCATAATGTGAGAATAAAGTTAAGAATAAAATATGTTAATATTATAACAATATTAAGTTAATAAAAATGCAATAGTTTGAGAAAAATGTGCCTTAAAATTCTGAGAATATTTATTATGAAAATAAATTTAAGGAAAAAATAAATGTTGCCATGAAAGGTGTTTGTAAAAGTCTTTCTTGAAAAACTTTGAAATCCTATATTTCAAAAATCATACTTATATGATAGTTATGAATAAAAATGAGGTCAGAACATTTTAACACATGCAGCTGGAATATTTTTCATTGTGAAAGGAGACGTGGATGTAACACGC
Source organism: Apistogramma diplotaenia (assembly GCA_015052665.1). Taxonomy (NCBI): domain Eukaryota; kingdom Metazoa; phylum Chordata; class Actinopteri; order Cichliformes; family Cichlidae; genus Apistogramma; species Apistogramma diplotaenia. Next base: position 16,333 of record VOQJ01034096.1, on the reverse strand, counting down.
GTGCAGCTGAAAGCTTTGAGGAAAGAAACGAGTCGGTAACACGGCTCCTCAACACTTTTCCCTTTTCAGAATTCCCGGTATTCCCATGTCAGATCATTTCATGGTTACGGCACCTTAATCTGTGGGCCATTTAATATTGTACATCCTCATCATCCCACTGATGAGGATGTACATGGATTTTTATTATCTTTATTATTATTATCTTTATTATTATTATTATTATTATTATTATTATTATTATCATCATCACTTTTCCCCAAAAAAATATTGACTTTTTTTTTTCTGAAAACATGAGATTTTTCCCCAAAATATTACCTTCCCTTGTAAAATTGTGCCTTTGTAAGTTCATTTACTAAAGATGAATTATAAAATACTATATTAAAAGATTAGCTGTGGCAGTGTCACTCCCACACTGAGCCCTGCGAGTGGGCCGTCCCTTCATGTAAAGCTGTGCTTCCCTTTGTTGACAATCAACAAACACAGTCTGAGATATTTAGAAAAACGTAAATGCGAAACAACACGTTAAAAACGACAAGTGCAGAGGACGGATTCCTTTCCTTATAAACATCAATATTGCACATAAGCAGCATATTTGGACGAGCATTCTGCACGACAGGAGTCAGGAGAGTTTATGATCACCGAAAGGAGCTGCAGGGTAAATCAGTGGCTACTAGTGATATGCATAAATACAGTATAAAAATACATTATGGAAAACTTTGCAGTGGCTATATTCAGGCATGTTGGGTTGGACTGTGGGAACTGAAGCAGGAGAGGAAAACGTTGGAATATGTTTATAGAGGAAGGGGAAGGAGAAGCAAACACCTGGAGCCTCTAGAAGGTCTGATCGTCGTTGCAGGACTCCGTGGCGTGCCCGAAGGCCTCGCAGATGTCACAGTAGGGCCTTTCCACAGCTGGGTTCCCGTGGTAGGTGGTGTGAGGGACAGAGTCTGGGCTCTGGGCCTGAGTGGGGCAGTCCTCTGTGTCGTGGAGGTCGAAGCAGTCGCAGATGTCGCAGAAGAGTCGTGGGGTCGCCTTCTTTTCTCGCTTTGATATGCCTTCATCAAACCTATGAAGCGGAGAAAAGAGAAAACACACGATTTACTGTCAATAAATCAGCGCAGTGTCACTTTTTACTGAACTTCTAGGTCACAAAAATGAAGAAAATGCAACTTTCATGCTGGGTTGAGCAAATATGAGACCATAAAAACAAAAATATCTGCTGTGAACAGAACCAAATGCTGAAGTTTCCAGTAGAAACTATTGTTTGAAATACACTGCCCCCTAAAGGAACACTTAGTCAGAGCGCAGCATCAAGAAGTAGCAGAGGGGGTCCTTAATCACTTTCAGCTGCTTTGGTATTAAACAGCATGTTGGGAAAAGGTCCTTGGAGCCACTGCTGCAGCAAAGGGGCTTTATTCACATTTCTTACCCGTCAGTGCCATCGTTACCATTGAACTCGGACAAGGCGAGCTTCTTCAGTTTGATCTTCAGCTCCTCGTTCTTCCTCTGCAGGTCCACAATCACGCTGTTCAGGAAGTTGATCTGATGGACACAGAGATGCATCACCTTACAGGACGCTGGGTCGTGCGCCTACATAAGGGCTGGAAATTCAGAATGAGCTCAGCTCGGCCTCACCTGTCCCTCTGCAAACTCCTTCTCTTCCCTCAGCTGCTCCAGAGCCGCATCACCTGCACCAACACGCCACAACAAGAAAACAAGTCAACCAACACTTTGTCTGCTGTGAGACACAAAGCTGAGGTGTGTCCTCACCAGAGGATGGAGGCTCCTTGTCTCCTCCCTCTGATGCTTGTGCTCCCATGAGCCTTTGCTCCAGACTGTGAACACGACTCTGCAGCTGAGCTTTGTCTCTCTCTAGCGTCTCCACGGCGGACTGCAGGGTCTTGGCCATCGCGTTTTCTCCTCGCAGCACCGCGATCTGCACACGGATGCGGACAAACACCTCACATGCTTGACATTACACAGGATTAACGTGCAGTGTCCAGAATACTGTAAGCTGTGTGAGCACCTCATTCCTCAGGGTTTCCAATTCCCGGTCTTTCTCTGAGATTAAGGCTCCAGTGGATTTCTGGAAGTTTGTGTCTCCCTCTGTTTCCTGATTAGAGGTTTCTCTGCAGGGGAGCGTGGACATGGAGTGAATTTGTGGACAGAGAAACGACTTCTTATTTCTGCTGTTTAGTGTTGCCAAAAGTCACCTCTTTAACAATCCTACTGTACCACTTATCATTGTAATGAAATGTTGAATTACCAGTGTGTTCACTTTGTGACAAAGCTGCAGAGGAGACCTAGTCTGTTCATTTCCAGCTCCGTATTTATTTCTATTCTTGAACTTGGACTCTCAGTTTAAAATCTTTATCCTTCCCACTCAGTTCAGCCAGTGTGTGACACAACATGTTGAAGCTGCCCCTTCAGAGACCCAAAGGACCCTGAAGAGATCGATGGGACAGTTCTGAAAACAGCAGAAGCTCCCAAAGAGCCCATCACTCAATTAAGGGCAATTATTAACCAAACATACTGTTGTGTTTATCCCCCAGTAGAGATTCAGCAGCCATGTGGGGGCAGATATCTTTGTCTCCCCGTTATTGCTTTAAAAATATATGTTAAGCTTTAAAAACAGCAAAACACCTTTTCTTGTCTTATTATATCCACAGTTTCATGTTAGGTTTCTGTTTAGTCACTTTCTGCTTCATTTTAAAGTTCATCCATTCATCCTCTTCCACTTATCCGGGTCGCGGGGGCAGCAGCCTGAGCAGAGAAGCCCAGACCTCCCTCTCCCCAGCCACCTCCACCAGCTCCTCCGGAGCGACTCCAAGGCGTTCCCAGGCCAGCCGAGATGTAATCTCTCCAGCGTGTCCTGGGTCTGCCCCGGGGCCGCCGCCCAGTGGGACATGCCCGGAACACCTCACCCAGGAGGCATCCTGATCAGATACCTGAACCACCTCAACTGGCTCCTTTCAATGTGGAGGAGCAGCAGCTCTACTCTGAGCCCCTCCCGAATATCTCTAAGGGCGAGGCCAGCCACCCTTCGGAGGAAGCTCATTTCACTGCTTGTATCTCATACTTTCAGTCACTACCCAGAGCTCATGACCACAGGTGAGTGTATCGACAGGTAGATCGACAGCGTCGCTTTTACACTCAGCTCCCTGTTCACCACGACCAGCATCAGTGCAGACGCAGCACCGGTCCGATCCCGTTCCCTTCTCCCGTCACTCGTGAATAATTCCTCCACTTGGAGCAGCAACTCGTCCCTCTATGAGTCGCCACTTTATCGTGGTGGAGGAGTCTGCGTGTCCCCCTGAACCCAGGAGTGATGTTGTCCGAGGGCTTGTCCCCCTGGAGGGGTATCCCAATTGTTCAACTCCCTCATTACTGTTGACATTACTGTAGTTAAAACAGGTTCAGCGGGAAATAATTATTTGATCCCCTGCTGAATTTGTAAGTTTGCTCACTTACAAAGAAATAAACAGTTTCTCCTTTTTATGGAAGCTTGATTTGCATGACCCTGCAATGGATTGAAAGCATTTATGTAAAAGAGAACACATCCACTGCACTCCTGTGCAGAAACACTACACACAGCTTGTGGAGCCAGCTTCAGCAGCAGTAACCTGAGGTAATAGCTTTCTGTATGACTTTATCAGCCCCTCATATCACTGTGGAGGAATTTCGGCCCACTCTTCTTTACAACACTGCTTCAGTTCATTGAGGTTCATGGGCTTTCATTAAAGCACTTAAGGTCCCAACACAGCACTGAAAGAGCTGATGAAGCTGAGGAATGGGCTTTGACTGGGCCGTTACAATGGTTCTTCATTTGTATTCTGTTGTAGATTTACTGGGGTGCTTTGGATCAGCCGAGCATCAGCTGTGGGACAGACGGACTCATATTTGACTGTAGAGTTCATGGTGTACTCAGTGACTGTTAGGTGCCTGAGGGTGCAAAACAAGCCCAAATCTTCAGCAGCTTTATTGTTAGTAGAAAGAGACAGGAAATGGAGTAAAGATACAGGAAGACACACATCGAACCTGCACCGCACTGCTGCATAAGTATGCAGTCACCTGCTCCACCACTGAGCCACCTGGGCGCCCACAAGCCCAAATCATCACCCCTCCACCACCGTGCTTCACAGGTGTTTGTGCTTGGATTTCGTGGTGCTGTGTATTAAAGCCAGTTTTGTCACTAAAGGACCTGGAAACAGTTATCCATGCCGTATTACTTCTTGGCTGGACTACCGCAACTCTGTATCTAGGATTTATAATTCAAAAATGGACAATTTTAATCAGCCTTAAAGACCTATTTAAGTTGTTTGTGGTCTGGGGTCCCTCATGGTTTGGTCATGGTTTTTACATTGTTATTATTTTATCACATGTGTCACATGGTTCACAGAGACCTGGATGGTAAACCCAGGTCTGAAGCACTGAAAGCCCTTTGGCTGAGCTTCTTGGCTTGCCTGCTGTCTTGTCTGTCCAAAGGACACTGTTCCAGATGTCCTGTGATTTGTTCATACTTTGCAAACCTGAGCTACACTGCCATGTTCTTCTTAGAGAGGGGGCTTTCTTCTGGCAACCCTCCTCTAACAGTAAAGCCATGAACTTTTTAAAACATGCTGACTCAGGCCTATTGATTCTGATTATTCCTTTGATCATTGCCATCTACTGGGAAGACTGTGGCATTGTGCTGATACACACCTGAATGATCCAAACCTCTGCTTTCACACACCTGCTAATGATCTGTTAATCATGATGTGTTTGGATTAGCAGCATCTGGCTGCTTCTTACTCTCTTAATTCCCACTCAAGCAGAAAAGATTATTTTCTCAGGACCAGATCGCCTTATGAAAACTATGTTTCCACATAACTGCAAGTTTTAATACATAAATTACCCACCGGAAAACTGGCAACCAGCTGGCACTGCACCAGCATCCATCCCAGCAGCCAAGCAAAGGGAAGAAAAGCAGTTTGTTTCAGTGAATCGTGTCTCCAGTGTTTCCTCATGTTCACTTGAAAACACTCTCTCCCTCCACATCTATTATTTCTGCTCTAATTGAACGCAACCTTGTTATTTCCCTGCAGCCAAGCTGGAGCTGCTGTTTGGTGCTCACAGCCTCACTTCTGTCTCTGAGATCTCACACTGCACATGTCTCTCTGATGCCTGACTGTCATCCTGTCCATCACTGCACTTTATTAGGCATTCGCTCTGAGCTGAAGTCGCTGCTCTGCGGAAGCAGCGAGATATTTTAGAGCTTGTCTTCATGACGGCACAGATCCACAGAAGTGATGTTCACAGCGTCTTTTGTTTAAAGGAAGAGCTTAAAATAAGACGACAGCTGAAAATCAAACGTTATCTAACCCAGAGCACATCTGGGGAAATGAAACCTGCCCCACTCTAATGCAAATATGGCTACAACTAATGTACTGTAATAGTCAGCCCACAGACATGAACTCATACTGTTTGTTTTATCTAAAATCCATTCGGTTCTTTTTTAAATAAAGAATCCCATCAGGTATTGTGATTTTAAAGACTCTCTTTGCTCTTCTGCTTTTGTAGTAAGTCGAGGCTCATGTCCGGGTCCATTTACTCGATACTGTACAATTCCATATCCATCCACTTTCCTACCCGCTTCTACAGTTCAGGCTTGTGGGCTGGCTGCAGCGCTGTGCCCCAACAGTAAAACATGTGAGGAGCCCACAGTTAAAAAACCTCGGGTGTTCTGATCGGCACACTGGTGAACAGCCTCTTACAGCCTGAACACTTCAGACATCAATCCCATGATAACAGCTGCAGCTCACAATCAGACTAGAAGCATCCAACTCACCTGACAGCAGGTTTATTGGTTACTATCTATCATTGGTTACTGCAACAGTGAACGAGCATCTACACCGCACCCAGAGCGGACAGACAGCTCCAATCATCTGCAGATCTTCACACACAGCTTCACACTTCAGCTCGTCATCAGCTCTGCTATGAGGAATAGATGTAACCTGGCCCGTCTCTGCTAGGAAACAGTACAGTGGCCAACAGAGCGATGTGTGTGAGCACAGGAGGAGGCAGCAGACTCCACGGGACCAGTACTAGGACATCTCTCTGCTTTGCCTTCACTACTACAGATCTCTAAAAATATATATTGATTTCATAATGTCAAGCTGGATGTAACTGTGTGCAATTCCCCCATTTAGAGAAACTCATATTTGGATAATCAGCCTGACAACACTGTGAGCACTTCAGTGTGTTCTTTCTTGTTGTTCTGATGTCTGTGTGTGGTTCTGTTTAGCTGTGTCCATTTTCAGCTTCAGATTTATATTCCTGAATTCTACTGAAGTTTGCAGGACTCATAATGATGATAACTGATCTTCTACACCAGTGAACGTCAACTGGCGGCCCGCGGGCCACATCCGGCCCGCCAGAGCTTTCCATCCGGCCCCCGGAATACGACTGCCACTGGTACATACGCTAAGCAATCGTCATAACCCATTAAATACCCGTCTCTGACTAGTCTGAACTACCAAACGCGTTCAACAGTGATTTCCCATTGCGCGTGAATGCCTCGTGTCCCATGAACCAATCAGAATGCAAAACTGGACCATGTGCCTTCAAGCATTTTCTGCCGACACTGAGCAGCCGCTTCTGTTGGTGGTGATCATATTTTAAACACAGCTGATGGTCAGTCTAACC
>VOQJ01034094.1:5357-18443 GCA_015052665.1 Apistogramma diplotaenia | reverse complement strand
TCCTGTCTTCATTCACACCTCAGGCTCCTTTAAAAGAACAATCTTCTGATGCTGCTTTTGTAGCCGCAGTTAGTTGTCTAGCCCATAAGCGTTACATGAATTGGCGAGCCAGCCAGGAGCCTGATACTGTGAATGTATTTTGCAATTGGTATCAATGTTGCTCATTCTGTCATCATTAGTGGTGTAACGAACACTCAAGCAGATGATGAGATCAGTTATTTACATTTCCCAACAGTGTGGACAATCATTTGATGATGATCTGAGAGGAATTTTTGAACAAATAAGTGCTCATTTAGGAATAGCGGCTACTGGTGGGGAGCCTGGCGAGGATGGTGAGGATATTGTTGAAATACTTACAATTGGAAGAGAGTCCTGTCTGGCTCGGCCATCTATTCTTCCCTCAAACCAATCAGATCAGTCCACCACCTACCAGCAGGGACCACAAACTCAACCAAATCCAGCTACAAATGTGAGACCCAGAATCTCCCTCTCGTGGAATGACCTAAACCCTCCTGAGGTCCAAAGGGTTGTAGTTGAACACATTGTGCGCAGAGATGATGTAAATCTTCAACCTCTGTCTTCATTTAGACTTCATAAGAGTCCCATACATGGATGGATCAGCACTAATTTTCAAACCTCTTCACAGTCGGCTTTATCAATACACTGATGCAAACAGTTGCTCCTGCATACGGAAACTTTGTGTGTGTGTGTAACATTTAATTTGGCAAATGGCTCATTCATTTATGATATAAAACATAAATGGACCATAATTCATTTGTAATCACTGTATGGTTATTATTTTCCAATATAAAGCACCTTGAGACGACTGTTTGTTGTGATTTGGAGCCATGTAGAATAATAAGTTGATCTGAATTCATTTAAGGCTTTTTCAGTCTTACTGCTTTGGACTACAAGCTAACACGTTTATAAATGGGCTGCAGATGCAGACGTTAGAGGGAGAGTATGAAAGGTGTCGTCATTGCAGGTTTTGTGCAAAAGTAATGTGTCAGCCCGGTGATCAGTGGTTGCTGTTGTGCTGTTGACTGTCTGGAGAGTTTTAAATATGCACAGTCGGTGTTGAATAATGAATGTAATTACCACAAACTGATAAGTAATCACGATAGGAAAACTCAGCCTTTTTTTATTACTCATTGTAGATGGGGAACATGGTCATAGTGAGTGACGCAGTCTAAACCTTTTGAAGGAAGGGATTTTGAAGGCCATTTGTGACCTTGGACTTGCGTTTGCAGAGTTGCTCTGTGTAATATTTTTGCAATTTTAATGTCTATAGCCTTAACGTTCATTCAGTGTTACGTTTTCTGTCTACCCATCAATGGCCCCAAAGGAGAGAAAAAAAATTCCAGGCAATATTTGGCCTAGCTGTGATTTGCACATTTTATGTATCTAGTTCCCAAAGCTTTGAATAATCCATTCACATTTTTATGAATTGTATGTGTATATACAGTGGGTCTGCACAGTAGCTTTCTCAGATTTTTAGACTTCAGCTGGGGGGTGGGGGAGGGGACTTGGCTTCTCTCAAATCATGAGCTCCCTGCTGTTGTGAAACTGTGGAACCTCTAAAATATTATCAATATGCTGCTTTTTCCATGCATTTCTATTTTTTATGGCTTATGCTGCTGTTTGCAATAAAGTGTACTACTGTAAATAAACAGCCTCAGTGGTACTGAACAATCAGTAACGGCATTCTCATCTCTGCTGATGGTACGATGGAGGAAAAACTCCTTGTTACTGTTTAACACATGCAGCTATTGCATACAATCCACAATATTAAGAAGAACTTTGATGCCACCCATGGCAAGTAGCGATACTCACCAGTAATCAGGGTGTGTGAGAACTTTTAATAGGAGCTCAAGTTTTGTTTTGTTCTTTGTAGCCATTAGTCAGCTGTTAAATCCTTGAAGCTTATTATAATTATTCCACTCAAAGCAAGGACTCACAGCATCTTTCAGCAACACACAAATTCAGCTCCTTTCAATGCTTTGTCAAACTTTGATTGCGTTAATTATTGGTAAATCTCTTTCATAACCTCTTACAGACAAGTCTGTGTATGTGCCTTTTCTGTTATCTGTAATATTTCTAGAATATAGATCTCACTTGGTCCTGTGTGCAGAAAAGTGTTTTTCTTTATTTTACTGATTTTGATTGTTGTGATTGCGCTGAATAGCAAATGTAGATAACTTTCATCACAAAGCACCATTTATGTTTAGTTTAAACAGCTGGGAACTAAAGATGCTTGAGGCGCTAGATTTTATTTATTTTTTGATGTGTTCTGTGACATTTTCTTTACCTTCAGCTGTTATTGTCTCTGTGTTCTGGGACCTCCTTTTACAATTTTACAAAGCGCCGAGTAATACTATGAATGAAAAGGTAATAAATCAGATGGAAGCACCTGCTGTTTGTCTTTCAGCCCTGGAAATATGAAGACTGGGGAGTAGAACTATTTGGGGTTTTTCCCCCAGTAGTATTTCCACTTTATTTCAAGTTAATACTGAATTGTGTGTAACTTTGCAAAAACAGCATTGGACAAGTTTTTTTCTGGCCCTTCTCTCATCAGACAAGAAGTGACATGTTCTCGAATTACTGGCTGTCTGAGAGGTATCCAAAATACGAGGTTGGCTTTTTTTTTTTCTTCTTAAAGACCTCATAGTACCATATCATCTCAATAGGGCACTTTGCTCTGACTGCTGGCTTACTTGTGGTTCCAAGGATACTTAAGAGTAGAATGGGAGGCAGAGCTTTCAGGCTTTTTTCTGTGGAACCAGCTCCCAGTTTAGATTTGGTTGACACCCTCTCTGTTTTTAAGATTACAGTAAGCTTGAAACTTACCTTTTTGTTTAAGCTTACCTGATCCAGGTCTAGGTTTTAAGATTGTATTGACAATCAATCCATCATTCATTTAAAAGACTCAAGAGTGGTACCAGCAACTAGGGGAAAACCTAACAAGTGCCAAGCGTTGATGGGAAACAGGTGTGTGCCATTAAGTTTGACTGGCAAGCTCCTAGAAAGGGACAAAAGGAGGACAGACACGGGCTGTCAAAGAGCATGCAGACTGTGTGGTCTCTTGAAGCCACAGCCACTCTTTTTTTGCGAGAGCAGCTGCACACCTCTTTCACATTGTGAGCTACATGTGTTCACATAAACAGTCTTTGAAACCTCTTGTGTGAGTCATTCAGTATGTGCATGAGGAGGCCGGACAGAGTGCGGCTCTTTCATGAATCATTCATCGTGTAATAAAGAATTGTTTCTGTAAATTCCAGGTCTCTGGTTATTGTTTAGAGCAGGGGTCCTCAATCCAGGTCCTCGAGGACCGGTGTCCTGCAGCTTTTGGATGCAACCCTGCTTCAACACACCTGAATCAAATGGCTGAATCACCTCCTCAGTATGCAGTTAAGTTCTCCAGAGTCCTGCTAATTGACTCAGGTGTGTTGCATGCAAAACCTGCAGGACACCGGCCCTCGAGGACTGGGATTGAGGACCCCTGGTTTAGAGGCAGAATTCCTTTTGACAGCAAAACTCATTGTTGACACAATACAATGCAAAAGTTCTGAGCCAGTCCTCACTACTTCATATTTTGCTTCCAAGTCTAATAAAGTTGTCTAGCAATATTTCTCCAGGCATTCCAAATGTCTTTCAAACCTTTCCTTGGCAACTTTTTCCACAAATTTTCAAAGGAATGCTTATTGTTTGAACCACTTAACACTGACCTATGACTCATTCAAACAAAAATAAAAAATGCACCTAACTCAGAACCTAACAACCAAACAAATAAGTGAAGAACCAGTTTAGGAACTTTGTTTCTTTAGTTGAGTCCTTTTAAAAATGCCAAAGATAACAGTTTAACAGGCATAAAATAGGATCTTACATCAACAAGGTGATTTCCAAAGAAATCACGTGTAACGTGTCCTTAAAAATTTTGAGGAACTCGACAAGTGGAGGACCAGAGCGGAGGCGGCAGGCCTAAAAACTATTTACAGCCGATGAACAGCATCTGAAATTCATGTCCTTAAGAAATGGGGAAAGAAAATGTAGAAAAGCCCTGACACAGGACCTGAGAGATGCATCTGGACTTTAATCCATTTACTGCTCACTGAAGCCTCATCAGAAATGGCCTCAATTGAAGGCCGGCTGTCAAGAAGCCGTTCTTAAGGAAGGGAAATAGGTGTTAAGAGGAGGCTCTGTCATGGTTTGGGGCTGCGTTTTAGCCAGCGCTGTCTGGGATTTTGTCAATATTGATACCATCAGATTTTGATCCATCATGCAATACCATCTGGAAAATGGGCCCCATTTTTCAACATGACAATGATCCCAAAACACAAAGAAAGGAACAAAATGTCAGACAAATAAGTTTGCATAAGCGAATTATGTTGAAGAATAAAGGTGGTCATACCAAATACTGACTTTAAAGCTCATTACAACTGCATCAGTCAACCCATTTCCCATTTTCCTAACAAAACAAAGAAATGAGGGGCACCTCAAGACTTTTGGACAGTACTGTAAATTACTCTCCACTAGAATGCCGGCGGACACGTCTCGATAGAACTGCTTGCACATGGATTTAGCTGCAAAATCATTCATTTTCCTGGCACTATATTAAAATTTATATTGGAGCTCAAGGTCAATTTAGATTGTGTGGGAGGGGGGCTTTTAATATTTACCCCTTTAAAGTTGAGCAGAAGTAAAATTCAAAGTGGAATCACATTCTACTTAGTATCTCAATACATGAAAAATGATTAAAGAAGTAAAATCATACTAAAAATGGTCTAACTGTGAATATCTAAAACAGACAGAGCAGGAATTGTAAGACTGTTTAAGCCTTATGTTTGTTTTTATTCATCAGTGGGATTAAAACTGGAACAGTCAAAAGTTGTCAAAAGCAAATGAAGTATTTAGGCCACTGATAAAAGCATGAACATTTAATATGGGCATATTACACCAATTATAATGGTCAATGAAATGCATATTATAAATAAAACACAAGTGGGCTTGATTGCTGCTCGTAGAAGGAAGCCTAAGTAGCACAATGCTGGGGTGGGGGGACGTTTTGATTGCTCTGCCAGAACAGTTACGTGCTTAAGGTGCTAAAGACGCACATGATGATATTAATGACACTCATCAGAATTCAGCTCAGCCCGATATCTCACTGAACAAAACTGCTTTAGCGTCTGGGATGATAAGGAAGCAGCAAACGCCTGCAAACATGAAGCATGCACGTGCAAAGTTGGATGCGGAGATTTAAGAATATGACACTGAAAATCTGTCTTTTTGAATAGCAAATATTAACAGCATGTAGACATTGAGCATTGCAGTGTAAGTGTGAACGGTTCTGAAAGCATTTTGGCCACATCATCTTCCATGATTGCACTTCCAAACAGCCATTTCCTGCACACACACACACACTTCTATTAACTACTGAGCACACAAGTACTCACCGATGCATAACTTTACGGGAGATTATCATCATTATATTTGATGTCAGACCTCACATTAGCACGAACATGAATTCAGAGCAAAACTGGAACAGCAAATTTAACCCGATGGGCGAAAAGTACAAAAACAACCAGAGAACATTAGACCGTTACAGCAAATGCAGCTGATGCTATGCATTCACATCATCATTTTTAAAAGCAAGGATGACATTTAAAAGCTTTTTAACCACAAGCGCATCCTGAGGCTGTACAGTCATACAAGTGCTCATCTGCAGCTACTTAAAGTGACATTCAAATGAAAGAAATTGTGGATCCGTCAAACCGCCTCAGACATCCGTGTGGCTCGAGAGAATTAGTCAGTTAAAAATAAACAGAGTGCTGCGATACAACTGTGCTAGATGATTGCTGGTGATTAAAATGCAATTCAAGCACCAAAGTTTGAAATAATTTACAATTATCCTCCTGAATCAATTTCCTATTAGTTGCACTTTGTATAAACTGATTTTCTTTGCAAAGTATGTATTGTGCATGCACTGGATGATGTAACCCAATTAGATTTTGCACTGACACAGTGAGGAAATACTTGTCAAAAGCACTTGGACTCTGAAGACACTGCTAACACTCAACTTTGCAAAGTAACATAACCGTGTTCTTAATTAAAACATTACTTTCACATTCAAAAACTTTTTTTAATTGGGTAATTTATTTTTTTTTACATTATATACATTATTATAAGAACAGGTTTCTTATAAGATGTAAATTGATGAATAAACTGAACAAAACCAACAGCAAAAAAAAAAAAATCAACGGCAAAACGAGCTTTGCAGTGAGTGAAGCTGCAATGCTGAGACACAAGCAGTTCATACATTATTCAAAACTAAGTACCAACACACTCGAAATCCATTCTGCTTCATAACTAAGAGGTAATCATTCTCAAGTCTGCAACACACCTGTTTATAACCATGTTCTTCCACAGTGTAACCTGTGCCTTTAGAGTGCAGGAAAGCAAGAATATGACTTTAAAGCAATTTCCTGCTTCTTGCCATTACGCTTAAATAAATCATTGTCTCCCGGCTTTGCAAAATGAAATTCAGTCTTTTGTCCCACAAAAATACACAATCCCATTTTCTGCTAAATCCCCAAACAGAAAATTGCATGACAAGTTTACAGGCACTTACATATCTGCTTAAGATATCTGTCATTCATTTATTTTTTAATAGAAACATTCCTGCTGTTCTCTCCTTTGATGCTATGTGACCAAAGGTATATGGAAGTCTGGACTGTCAAAGAGGAGAGGCCTTTTGACTGGAGAGCGCTCTCTGTCAGCCTTATGCAGCAGTTTAAACAGTCCTGTTCCGATGTTCATTGGAATCCCCATGATGATGCACTCAGACACACCTGAAACAGGGACACGGGGAACGTTAACGGGACGACCGAGCCGCGAGGACTGATTCTATTACATGTATGTAGATGAAGCAGCAGTTTACCACAAACTGAGTCCTTCTGTCCAAAATAGGCAGCATCAAAAAGATGATCGGCTGTCTTCTCGAAGGAAGCGAGCATGAGGACACTCTCCTTCATTTTAGCTAAACCAAACCTGGTGATTCCCAGGATCTCTCCCTTTATGGACAGAAGATAGTTAAACTAGTTATCCTGCAGGGAGACACAATGCATACAATGCATGTAGATCGGGGACTCTGACCTTATACGACATGAGATCTGCAAGAAGCATGACGTGACGTCGGTCAATGCTCATTCCGTGGTTCACCATTGTGTACTGAATCTCGTTGATGATTGTGGATCGAGCAGCTTCAATACCCAAGGTCTTCTCCACCTAGGCCAGGACACAGAAAAAGCTTGTAAATAAAAATGCGAGGTCCCCACAGCTGATTTAACTGTTCTCAGCTATGGCGATTCCTACATAGTTTTCGTGTTTTTTGTTTTGTTTTAATAGCAGAGATCTGAAAACATTTTAAAATCCTGAGCCACCGGCTTCCACCCACGGATCTTATTTTTAAACACAGGAGTGGCTGTATTAGAAAACCTGGTGCCCAGTTTGAGTGATTGCTGCATAATAAACTGCCAACCTTCGAGACATGGCTGAATACTCGGTGTAACTGCAACAACAACTTCCTGCCGCCTCCAGCTCTCTTTGAGGCCTTTTGTTTCCTTGTCATTTAAACCAGCATTTGTGTCATGGACCAATATTTCTCTTGTTCGATAAAAGCATGGCTATAAAGCAGAGCTCATTTGAGCTGAAACACTGCCGAGCCAGCTTTGGTTAACGAGCTACTGCTTGCTGCATCTGCAAAAGCTGCACTGAAGCAAACATGCAGCCATCACCCTTCCCACTCCCACGGGACACCTCAAACTTATACCTCATACGTATTGTTTGAAGTGGTCCTGCTTCCATTCACTCCGTGTGTCGCCATCACAGCTCTCATGTTGTCACCCTCCACCAGGAGTTTGTACTTGTTCTTGCCGCTCTGTTCATCGATGTGAATGACGGCTCGGGCAACCTCGGGGATTCCCTGAACCACCACCTTCCAGGTGAGAATTGAGAACAGTTCAAACAATTAAAACAAGGAGATGCGCAGGACTTCATGCTGTCCTTCCTGGGGTGCACTGGTGTTCATTTAAACATTAAGTCGTTTAAGAGATGCTTATTGCCTTACAAGGATTTATAATCTGCACAGCATACAAACGGACCTCACTTCAGTTCCCACATCCCATGTGCACAAAGGAGACTCACCTTTGGAAGGTCCTCTTTTAGTGACTGCAGCACGTAGTACATGGAGCTTTTGCTGTTCTCTCTCGGAGACACGCACACCACCGCCTCACCGTGCACAGCGATGTCTCCTGGCTTGACTCGCAGTTTAGACATGCAGATGGAGTAGCGCACCGTTTCTGCGTTTACCTGAGCGGCGCGGGAGAAATCGAAAGCAAAGAGCTCGCAATGTTTTCTTTTCCACGCAGCACAAAAAGCACTTATCTTTAACCTACGGACAATCGTGTGTCAGAGCAAGCTGCCGCTCGGCTGAATTCTCATTTTGTAGGGGAACAAACACTTCAGCGTTCCAGCTGTTTAAGCTACAAATGCTTATCTGCAACAGCACGTGTGTACCGCAAGTTCTGAGTTTCCCTCGTCCTAAAACAGTCCGACCAACTGAAAATATAGTGGATGTGTTACACCATGAAGTCTAACTTTAAGGTGTGAAAATGAATGTTATTTCCTTCTCAAATCTAAATTATACTCCCTCAGCTAGAAATGAGAATACAATGAAGCTCCCAGGCCTCATCACTTACTTACACAAGCATGCTATTATCAAGCTACAGAATATGATCCCTGGTGTACCAATTTAGAATCAATCTAGAGGTGTTGAAAGGGTCCAAGTGCCTCAGATGTTCACACAAAATGGTAATAAAAGTAATATAGTTGAGGTACCTCCAGTCGCAGCAGCCTTATTCTCTCCAGTGACAGCTTTACCAAGATGAAACAGTCATCTGGAAGGAAAACTTCTTCTATGTACTCAGAAATCTATAGAAGACAAAATGAGAACCTAGCTTCATTTCAGCTCTGCACGGATTGTATTTTTGACATCCCTCAGTCAGTTTATTAATAAAACAGAGAGGAAAAAAAATACCTCTCCAAGGAGAGTCTTCTCAATTCGCCCCTTCACCAGCCTGGCAAAGTCAGCATCATCTTCCACATCCAAATGAGCCGTGATTATAGGGGTGCTGAATGGATTTTCAATACAAAACAAATTAGAATGTAGTCATTACTGTGACATAAAACACCACGGGCCAGCGGGGTTTATTCTGCTAACTGCTCTAATGCTGTGTCTGAGCCACGGATCCAGGCAAATGATCAAATGTATTCTCTCAAAGTGGAACAGGGAGCTTTAGAGCTCTGATGTCCGACAGTAAATGTGAAATGCAAGAAGTGCTTCCATTCGACTGAGGAGGAAGCGGTCGCGGAATAGCTCTTGAGCCATCTTGCAGAAATAATTTTCACAGGTTTTTCAAAGTCGAGAAAAAGCCGACGGCCAGCTTTGAAGAGACACATTTGTCTTTCTATCCTCAGCTCTAATGACAGACGGACTATAATGAAATGTCTCTGTAATTGAATATCATACCTGATGTTCTTGGAGGCATTGATGATTTCTTTGATGCGGGGCACTCCCAGAGTGATGTTCATTGATGCAACACCGGCAAAGTGAAAGGTTTTCAGTGTCATCTGAGTACCAGGCTCCCCGATGCTCTGGGCACAAAGCGCCCCCACCGCTGATCCCGGCTCCATCTGAGCTCTAGCAAGAAAACGCATTGTGAGACAAAGTCTCAGAACTGAGTTAGCATTCATCAAACTGACAAGTGAAATTAGGTAGTTACACTAAAATTATTGCCACTTTAACAGCTCTCAGAGAAGATGAATGATCATTTGGGTAATGATGTCAGTGTTTTGGTTTTTTTTTGGAACTTCAAACAATGCTGACCAGTCACTTATTCCACCACACTGCTGCAGAATTTCTTTTATCCACAAGTATTGGATAGATTACAATAAAACTGCATTGTTTCTGATGGCCTGATGGCATAAAGCCCATGTGTCAAATCCTGCCTGTGATATCATTTCATATGGCTGTGATTAATGACCTGCTGGTAAAAAGCGCTCCCCACCATTTATACTTCAAATCCCACTAAGTACTGCAACAGCTGCCGCGCAGGTTAAGGCCTGTGCACTGCCCCGTTTTTCAGCGTTGCCAATGACACACTGATCAGTGGATAAAAGCATCGCTCGGCCCTTTTTTAAGGCGACATTTAAGCTCATTCTGACAAAGTGGCCTTTGAAAACAGGTGGGAGACAAAGGGCCTGTTTGCTGACAGCGGAGTACTAAAGTGACTGTAATCATATTATATTAAACTTTCACCAAACTTCAGTGAACGTGCATCATATTACCTTATACTTTTCCTAACATGTCAGCAGATATGTTGCATGAGCTCATTCCTCTCCAGCTTTACCTATTTCGAGGACTTTGCAACAAAGTCTAAACTGACAGCTTTTTCTTGCTCACTCGTCCTCTACTTTGAACTATTTATATAGCAAAGGGCCATTCTTTACAATTAAACACCAATGATCAGCATCGTTAAGCAGAACAGTGTGGTCGGCTTGAGTGGATGAAGTTGGTTCTGTTGCTAAGAAACTAAAATAAAGATCCTCAGACAAACACGTGGACGCGAGTCTCGTACCTCATGTACTTGTCTCTACAGGTTTCAAGAAACTTCTCGAGCTGGGTGGGGGTTACACGGTCCAGCTGATAGAGAACCTTGGGCTGCAATACAAAGTAGAAAGATTTACCCATTAAGATTCAAATGCAGTGAGACTTAAGTTTGTTGCTGCATTCAACACGACATCTACACCACGCGGCACTTACCTCACTAGTGCCATTGTCATTGATGCCGTACTTGTCTCTGGTCTTCTTGATTCTTTCTGAAACACTCTTAATGAACTTCTTTATCTCCTAGAGGTGACAGAATAAATTTCACTTCAAAACTTTCATTTTCAACAAATATGAATGCCATGCAACTGTTAGAAACACAAGCAGTTAAGGCATGGAGGATCCAAGTAAGACCACTGACAAGTCTTTCATAAAAAACCAAAAAACATACATTAGCGATACTTAAAATAAGCAGATGTTGGAGCATCAATCTGAGAACAATATCAGGGTTGTTTTATTACTGAACGGCATCAGCAAGGTCACTCAATTAATCTGTTCCAATGATCTGTGCCACACCACTCAGCATGCTTGATAACTGTACCTCCAGGTACTTCTCTGTGCCTGTGTCAGTTAATTCCTTCACAGAAAGGGAAAGATTCACGTGTATTACTTTCAGACGAGCCATTAACCGCATGCAACTGACTGAGTTCAGACAATTACAGCACATCGCTGCATGTAAGAAAAAAAAGAAAAAGAAAACTATGTCCATGACAACCATTTTTATAAAAGGAAGGCTACTGGTAATTCTTTATATTCATTTGTTTTTCTTCCTTTTCACATGATTCTGTCAAAAGCTACTAAAAACCCAGTGAGCTCAAGGATAAAACTCTGAATCCATTTTTTGTGTGTTAATTAGCAGCAGTGCACCATGGCCACAGCAGTATAAATACATTTCTATTTGCACAATTAATCAGAACAGATGCAACTGTTTATATTTTTCCAGTGAGCTCCCAAATAAACCCATATTTCATCAAACTTAATCATACGTATCCTTTTTATATCACATAAAAATCCTTGCTATAGCAATGCAATGAATTTAACTAGTCCACAAGGCCAGGCATGTCAGAGCAAGAGCTACACGTCAGCTTGTTGGCCATTTAGTGCCTAAAAAAAGAGCTACATCAACGGTCTTTAACTGGGCACAGTGCAAAATATGTGACTAAACTGTTCCAATAAAAGGTGGAAACCACAAATGTTTCACCATTTGATGAAAAAAGAAAACACAAACTTGAGTATAACCAGACTGCAAGGAGAAGATACTAGCAGCGAGTTTAACCCCAATGGAAACAAATGACTCCATCGTGTGTTGCACTCCACATAGTGGGAGGAGGGCATGGTGGATGGAACCTACTCATCCAGTTACATGGTGGAAAAACAGGGTTTTAAACAACTGCTGAAATAAAGTCAACCCAAGATACATCGTCCCAGATTGAACAATATTTTCTATTTTATTGGCATTATTATGAGTCGCAGGGTTAAATTGCTTAAAGTAAACTAAAGGGCTATGTAGTCATCAAAAACACTACCTGCCTTCATCTGTGCTTACATTTGACTTATGCTGTGTCACTCTTACTGCACTCCAATGATGCCGGTGCTGGCACCTTGTTTCAATAGATCCACACTTTGAATTAGCTTGTCTGTCATCGGTGACAGGAACTCATTGGAAAAGGCTGGAAAATGACCTTCATTTACTTGTTATAAATTATAGATGCCCCTTCCTGCAAAGCATCAGTGAAATGTTCAGGTTTTTTTCTATATTATCAGAAATATCATTATTGTATATTTTCTTGAAATGCTGTGACATAAATTTGATGCTATATTTCCCACCCCTAGTTTTACCTCTTTTAAAAAAGTAACAAATCACAGAACTCTGACTCCTTGATTTAATTCACAAACACACCTTGAAGTAGATAATATGTGAGCTGGGAAGGAAGGGGCACTGCATACATTTAGAAGAATTTTAGCCTGGACCAAGAAATCACAGGGAGGTTTTTTCAGTGCAACACCCACCAGTCGAGGTGGGTGTTGAGTTAGTTTCTGTTGGAAATCCTGGAATTTTATATAATAACTACCAAAATGTACAAAAAAAAAATCACGTATTAAGACACATCTATTAAGTTATTTTCTTAATTAACCAAATCTAGACAACTTTGTTAGCCAAATACTGTGATGGATTTACCTCCAAGAAGCTGTCTCTGCAGCATACGAAGTCTGCTCTTTTCATGATCGCATCTGCCGTGAGAACCAGCTCGTTCTGACTGAGTGCAGGCTCATCTGGACACGTGTAGACCGCCTGGGAGGAACAGAGAGGATCAGAAGCTCAGCAGTTAAAGGCTCATGACGGCTGATATTAATAGCAGCTGAAA